>JABASD010001247.1:0-44187 GCA_019776165.1 Pogonognathellus flavescens | reverse complement strand
AATCCTGGAATAAAAACTGTTCTACTGATAAATGAAAACTGTAGAGACTGTCTTATGATCATATAACCGTCTCTTTCATAGGTAGACCAATTGAGTTTGTGGAAAATGTTAGATTGAATACTGACGTCAAACTTTTTACGGTAACAGAAACGGACTATACTTCATTCTATTACTTTTCCATTTCCTTTCATTGTATGAATAGTCCCTGAAAGTTTTTTTTCTTTCTCAAACTTATTTTAGGTGGATCGATCAAACAGAAATTCCCTTTCAGATGAAGTAATTTCTCACATAATATCTAGTTTATCTAGTATGAAATAATTTGTCTAATACTTGTAACAGGATAATAGCAACTTGCGGAATAAAAGAACTGATTTTGTTTGAAATAAAACATGATTTGACTAAACTTTACTGTTTCACATTAAACACTTTCATTTCATCATTACTGAAAATTACAACCCAATTAGGTGCTAAAATACAAACAAGAAAACTTGCACTCCAGCTCATATATAACGCTACTGTAAACTGTAACTCTAACAAGGCGAATCGGGCTAGCACATCATGGAGAGAATAGAATTTGCGTACTGCATCGGTTTTATAGGAGGGTGAGGCTGCAAAACAAACAAACACAATTATTTATTTGATACAATATCAAAAGCTAATTTTTTAAATATAAAAATTCGTTTATATACACTTACCACAGCATCGTAAGTAATGAATTTCGGCTCCATTTGATCACCTTTTAATCTAATTATGGCTCCTTTGTTTCCGATAGTGTCACTACATTTCAGAATTGTAACATAAATTAAGAAACTTAGAAAATATGGACGAATACCAAACTAATAAAGTACTAATACGTGTAACAGTGAAGGTGTATTACTTACCAGTAATTAGGCGCTGAAAACACAGTTATACATTTTCCTTCATGAGCCACTTTATACCCTTCAGGTTTAACTGGAAATATTAAGAACACCAGAAGTTAGTCATTTATTCATCTTCCTTTATAAATATTTATATAAATAAGAGAAGAAGACAGAAATTAATTACCTTCATGGCTACGTATTACATAATCGAGTTTATTTTTCTTAATAAACTTCTCAGTGACATCAGGACCAAACTGAATTCCAACACCACGTTTTGATGGAGCGCGTCCATTCTGAGGTTGAGGATCTGACCAAAGTAGTTCGCACATCAGGCCTTCGTCAGGAGGTTGTCGATTTCTATCGATTTCTCTTATATCATCCAACGAAACGTCGTCAGTTGAAAACAAACCACCATGCATAACCTATAAAACAGTATACAAAATAAAATCTGAATATATATCGAGTTGAACCGACAGAACTATTTACTATGTCACATCATATTTTCAATTTCTGAGGAAATTGCAATACAAAAAGTAAAAACTAATAAAAAACAAATATACCTAACTGATAACTTCTGTATTGTGCATTTGTTATAATTTTTAGTAAATTAAACTTACGAGTACTCTATTATTCAGACAATGACAAAGAGGTAGCCAGTTGTAAACTTCCGTGAAAAATTCAGCAGTTTGAGCATTGTACTTTGCTTTGACCTCACCGTCAAATCCATACATTTGATTCATATTTTGACTCTCGTGATTTCCTATAAACAATCATAAACAAATGATTAGCTCCACTTTTAACGCACTAACTCAATTGAAGTTGTGATAAATAAAATGACTCGTTAGATAAGTTTTTCTTACCTCTAGCTAAGAAGAAGTGATTAGGATACAATAACTTGAACCCGAATAAAGTAAATATACATTCAACGGAAAAGGAGCCTCGATCTACGAAATCTCCATTAAACAGCTAAAGGTGCATAACATTAATTAGTCAAGTTATTAAAAGACGAAAATGATTT
This sequence comes from Pogonognathellus flavescens, assembly GCA_019776165.1. Taxonomy (NCBI): domain Eukaryota; kingdom Metazoa; phylum Arthropoda; class Collembola; order Entomobryomorpha; family Tomoceridae; genus Pogonognathellus; species Pogonognathellus flavescens. The sequence continues at coordinate 42,309 of JABASD010001247.1, read as the reverse complement.
TCTATTTCGGTCAGAATAGGTATATGAAATATTTCAATAACTTACGTAAGGGTTAGACTCAGAAGGCATTCCATTGATTTTAAAAATGTTCATTAGATCATAAAACTGACCATGGATATCCCCACAAACGGTAAATTCTTTGTCATCAGGAATGGTCACGTCCACCAACGTAGGTTGCTCCATAAAATACTGCTTTATTTTCAGGAGAATCTAAATACACATAGAAAAAAGGAATAAGTTTACAACATTTTATGCATACATATTCAGATCAGGCAAGAGCTAATTCTAAATTGGTACTGGCACGATAATAAAAGTAATCAAATCATATTATTTTTCATGTTTTTGAATCTTATTTCCATTTCAATTAAAATGGGGAAAATTAATTGACAACTTACTTTGAAGGCGTACTTTCGATGCAAAACCTTTTGAGATTTATACCACTCCATTAATTCTTCCATAAAACCAAGTGTGATATTGTCGTCAGGCAAAACTGGACCGGAATAAGTGCTTTCTACCACTGGATACACATAGAATTAAAATAATTGTTTAGATTGACCAAAATCACAACATCGAAATGACTATTATATTTTGTGTTGTTCCTCAGTTAGAATTTAAATACAAATCAGTATAGGTCAGAAGCCTAGACACCGGTAATATAATCATCATGATCAAGATTAGGTAATGGTGGTGGTAAGACAATTTTATGTAGAAATGCTAAAACTTACCAATAGAGTCGACATTTATAGTGTCCGCAATACACTTTTTGGAATCATCCACCGCTATGGCTCGCTCAAATGCTAACATTCGTACAATTTTGTTACATTCCGAAAATTTTACTTTAGCATCTTTGTCATTAGGTCTAGCTTGTACAACCTAATACAAATTACAATTATGTGATTACTAATTATTATTCATTTATATAAGTAATGAAATATTCCAATTTTCATGAGTTAAAACTGATCATTTTACAAAACAATGTCCAACTTACGGCTTCAAAATCTTTTAGAGCTTGTTTGAATTTTCCCATAGACATATAAGCAGCAGCCCGGCGGTAGTAACCCTTAACGTAAGTTTTGTCTAATTCGATAGCTTTTGAAGCGTCGGTCAAAGCGTATCCTACACATTCTGTTCGTAGATAACTTATGCTTCGGTTAGCATAATAAACAGCAGAAGGATACATTTCTATTGCTTTTGTGTAAAGCTCAATCGCAGCTTCATAATCTTGCTCTGGAAACATAAAAGTCTACATTAACTCTTTCTGTACACATTTATAAAAATGAAATTACATAAAAATCATTGTAATTAATTGCCATCAGTAGTTCACCAATATTTTGTTTAAATCATTAGGCTCAGAAGCCAGGACACCAAAATATGTATCATCATAAACAAAAACACAATAAATAAATGAACATTATAAATTGGTATGTACTAACTCTTAAATGCAGAATTAGCTTCTTCCTTAGCATCTTCCGCTAACTTCTTGTCATCCAAGTCATTCTCATCCCCATGAGCTACTGGCATTTTGAATAGGTCTCAAAAGTTTGCTTTAAATTACAGTTTTATAAACAATTCTACATCAACTAGACTCAAATCTTGAAAAGGGACGAGGAAAGATCATTTAGCAGTCTTTATAGTAGTCTTGTCCACTCCACCTACAAATGAAAAAAAAATTATTACAACAACCCACCTATTTGCTGTTCTAAAACAATCAATCAATTATTATGAAATTATTTACTACCAACTAACAACTAATCTTGTCACATTTTTTGACAAGGAATTATCTTGAATAACAATGAAAACAAAATGCATCTCTCTCAAAACCCTAAAAATAATGTCGGCATTTTTGTGGTTTTGTTGTTTATCTTCCAATAGTTCAGTTCTTATTTGTTTTATTAAACCAGGCTCGTTTTAAACCAAAAAATATCTCAAATGTCAAGGAAAAAAATGTTGTTTCGGAGTTAAGAAAAGTAAGAATGATTTACCTTCAGTTCTTCTCCAGTTTCAGTCCAGAGTTTCCAGGAGTAATTTTCTAATTTAAATCCAGTTCTCACGCTGCTGCAACCCCAAGAGATTTTTCGTGCGTGCTCCGCTCGTGCACGCTGAGCTGAAAGAAGTGTGAGTGTCTACTGCCTTAAAGCTTTATTGCTGTTTGTATCTTGTGCTTTTCTTGTCACTGTTCCCTCAGTTCTCTCACTCACGCAAAAACACTTTTTTAACGAGATTTTCTTCCGCTTCAATTTGCCAGCATTTTGAGCTGTTGTGTGGTGTCCGATTTCTTCGCTCCGCCTGCCCCCGCATTACATAATCTTACATAATGCGTGCTGCGCTGATTCAGGCACCATCTCTGAAATCTCCGAATTCCATCCAACTCAATTTTCCATGAATGGCGCGAAAAAATTGATAAATATTTACTTTGTAAATAGCTATAAAAAATAATATATATAAAACTTCACTGGTGAATGTGGAAAACACTGCTAAAAATTCAATTTGTATTTAGAAAGGGAGGAGACCTTATACTTTGGAATAGTTTATAAAGAATTGTGACTGGTGACTGGGAATTAGTACTGTTAAAAAACCGACACGATACACATTATTTTAGGATTTGTTTGGAGCATGCTTTTTCGAATGATAAAGTCGGGCATCATCACTGCTAATAACATCAATGCAGCAAACGCTTTATTTGGTGCTCAAAGAAAATGGCACATCGGTAACGGTCACGGTTCCAAAAGATACTTATGGGGATGGCTAAATTCTATTTTCAACAGGTAAAAACACAAACACTAAAAGTAAAATTATATATAACTTGAGTAACTTTATATTATTGATTATAGTGTTTACCGGTAATTCATTTGTGATAATTATGCCAGTTACTGATTGTCATTGTCAGTTCACAACCACACAATGACATCCAACAGGGTTACAGGGTACAAAGGCATATCTACAACCATGTATAAGTAAAAAGTACGTATAGCCAGGGCAGGGGTAGGGTGAAAGCGGAGAAAAATGAACCTTCGGTGAAAGTTTAGAAAGCTGGAAGGGGATTTGACTTCTTTGTATGATTCGTAGGAGTAAACCACGAACAAAAAATATTTCTCCAGAAATTGCAATTGGAATTAAAAAGGAGTATATTTGGCCTAACTTAAGTGAGTATTTGTTTAAAAATGAAATAATTGAAATAATGAGAAAGTTGACTTTCTTTGTGCTTTCTTCGCAACTTGAATTTTTAATTCGTACACTCCTTCGCTTTCACCCTCCATTGACGTTGAACTTGTAATGAGCTATTATTAATTTGTTTATCGTTTAGGAGTCAAAAATTGATATGATTACAACGCATTAACCATTTAAATCGTACTGATGATTTTGTTACAATGATTTTTTGTTGGAAAAGGAAGAGTTGACCAAAGTCGAATTGATGAGGTTGGAGCAAATCGTGCTTGTGCGGAATGGCTATTGAGATGTGGAGCTGCAGTGAAGTGGGACAAAGGTCAAGAATGGCTAAAAGATTACAACTCTTTGCCATTAGGTCATTACAGGACCTTAAATATCCTTGAGATTGACGCTACAGATTCTGCAATTATGCAAATTGGATTCCCTCATTTAAGTATGTTGACTTTTTTATTTTGGCAGAGAAATAAATAAATCTGATCTTGTTAATTTTAAACGATTCGTGTGGTTTGACTTTACAGGGGGTTTGAAACATGTGCGAAAGGTCATTTTGCACAAATGTGGATATTTAGAAGATGAAGCAGTGATTCAGCTGCGCTACATTAAAGGTTCACTTAAAGATTTACAAATATCTTCAAATGGGAATATCACAGATGAAGGAATCCGTTCAATTAAAAATCTATCGTAAGTATATTCCTTTTCGAAAAATTTTATATGCCTAATCATGATATGACATGTAATTGATAATATTATATTTCAGGAAAAATTGTGAAGTTTATTAATACATGCATTGCATTTTTCAGAAATCTGGAAAACTTGTACCTATACGATCTTTTGGATGTGAGAGACAGAAAAGCTTGCCTTGCTGAATTAAAACAAGCCCTACCTAACTGCAAAATTAACTTCCCATATGCACGTGAATCTGACAAGGACAAGTCAGGGGAGTAAAAGATAACCTAAATGTAGCTTATTGAATCGATTTACTGTACCTAAAGGTCTCTTCGAAAAATTACGTAGTAGGAAGTCAGAAATAATGATCTCTCACTCGATTCGAATATATTGTCAAACTAAAATACATACTAGCCTATTTTTCTCCTACTTAGCATTATTAGTTCTTGATGTATCCCTTCAGCTCAAGTCATTACACAAAATTCAGTAGTTTAATGATGCATTACCTATGTAATATATGAAAATAAAATGAGGGTGCCACAAACAAAAATGAAAGTTAAGTACGTAAGATGAATAAAAATATATTTAATATTTACTTTGCCTAAAATAAATGTGTTGTTAAATTATATAATGTCAAAAGTAGCATTTCAGAGAGATATAGTATTAGTAGTTTTAGGAATCATATAATTTCGTCTGTTTTGAACAATTTCATTAATCATAAATGTCCTCTTTATAGGATTGTCATTCATAATCCTCTAATATAATGTCGTAGTAATTTCACTAGGATAATATTATAGAGGCCTGCACCACTCTTTTGAATTTAAACTATATTCGGTTAAGTAATACGTTTGTACAGACACTAACGAATTGCAACAGAAATGGTCTAAATTCCTTATTTTTAGTGTTGGTATAAGAAAACGACAAATTATGTTAATTAGTCATAGTCCCTACCCTACCTTTAAGGTTTGGATTTGAAACTTTTGTTAGCTGCATAAAGCATAATAGCTATGTATAATACAGATTGGGATGATTTTTTATCAGCTGAGACAAAAATTATTTACTCGATTGGGTCTTTTAGTTTGGCAAAATTTTTTGTTGGATAATGGTCACCATATTTGACAACGTGCTCTTCCATCGCTTTCATTTGCTCCTTTAAATTGGGTGTCATTTTTTCATACACATCAGAAAACATAAGCCTCCAATCCGGTTTTAACTTCTTTTCTGCCCGAGCGAATGATTCCATCACCTTTAAAATAGTTAAAGTACATTAATTTAAGTGACTTTCCCTCACAAATGATCATGAGTGCTTTCACTTGCTTTCACAATTTTGTTTTCTGCAATAGCTTTGAGTGTAAGTCTTTGACTGTATATTCACCTGTACTACTCAACACTTTTTATAAAAGACATATCAACTAGTAACATAATTTGATATGTATATTTACCTTTGTCTTGGACTTCTTCTTCCAATCTTGTTCTTTGGTGTCATCCCACATGCCATTACTAACCATATAATTACGAAGACGTGAAATAGGGTGGTCTGTAGAATCCCAGAACCGAACTTCATCTACTGATCTGTAGGCGCTGCTGTCATCAGAGGTACTATGATGTCCAATTCTGTAGGTCATGGCTTCAATAAGAACAGGGCGATTCTCGGACACAGCTATATCTCTTGCTGCTTTTGTCGCATTGTACACTGCTAAAGTGTCGTTACCGTCCACTCTTATGGAATAAATTCCATATGACGGACCCCTTGCGGCAATTCCATCTCCTCTGTATTGTTCATTTGTTGGAGTCGAAATAGCGTATCCGTTGTTGCGACTGTTTAGAATTCAAAAGATCTGACATGTCATTTAAGAATAATGAGCATCATAAAATTATTTTAAGCAAAAAATTAGTTTAGTTGAGAATAGGGCTGCATTTTCTCAGATATGTGCTTACCAAAAGAATATGATGGGACATTCTAAAGTTGCCGAAAAGTTAAAAGCTGCATGAGCATCTCCCTCGCTGGCTGCTCCTTCGCCAAAGTAGCAAATGACACATTTTCCTTTTTGCTCTCTTTTAAATGCGTAAGCAGAACCCACAGCTATTTTTTAATTCAAAAGTGAAGAAACATGATTATTTTACCAAACGAATACAGTAATCACATCACACTGATTGCTAATCATATTATGAGTTAGGAAAAATCACCTTGTGGCATTTGAGTACCCAGTGGGGAAGAAATCGTGACAAAATGCAATTCTTTTGTACCGTAATGAACAGGCATTTGACGTCCCTTTCCCAAATCCAATTCATTTCCATAACACTGGTTCATAAAAGAATCTAAGGAAAATCCTCGCCACATTAAAATACCAGCTTCCCGATATTGCCCGTACACAAGGTCGTCATCCTTTAAAGCTGCGGCAGAACCGATATGGGTTCCTTCTTCTCCATAATTCGTCATATAAAAAGATATTCTTCCCTGTCTTTGAGATTCATACAAAATTCGATCCATCGTGTTCAGAAGAGTCATACTTTTGTACATTTTTACCAGCGTCTCTGGAGAAAGCTAGAAAGAAAAAAATAAGCATAAAGTAAACATAACACTAATAAATAATTTGCTGTAAGTTTTTAAACCAAAATTATTATTGTGGGTTGAAAGCTTAAGATCAAAGTATTTCTACTAAAGTGAATAGTTACCTTCGGGTCTTGGTCTGCTTCAAGTACTGAGCCTTTCCTGTCCATTACCCTGTATACCGGAATTCCTTCATACAAATCCGGCTTAACAAATTCCAACTTATTTGTCCATTTGGCTCTCGATCCGGGAAACTGAGGTCTATCTTCTGACGCCGAGTCTGCATACTAGAAGAAATAATCAGAAAAAAGGCCAAGTATGTAAAATTTAGTAAATAAATATTTATTTTTCCAGCATACAAATTGATAGACATGAAGTATGGTAAATGTACCTACCATACCTTATCTATACGACACATCTTTTCTTATACATTTTAAAATTCAGACTTACATTTCTACATCCAGTGTGTAAAGTTCGAAGAATCGTTCCTGGGGATTTGATAACTAATTCGGACGGATACTGGCGTTTAAAACACAATTTGACATTCTGATGATTATAATTTCGTGCCACTGATTTCCATATGCCCCTTATTTGTATCATTATATAATCATTAAGTGAATCCTACACACGTTTTAATAAAGAATTACCTATATACAGACAGGTACAATTTATATAGTTTCTTCAGGTTGAATCAAATTAAATTAGTTTGACAAACCTGTTGTCTGTCTCTCACTATTTCACATTAACTAAATATACAAAATTTCAATTTAGAATGTACCTAACATCTTAAATTGATACTATTTATATACAATACTGCAATTGCAATGTTTAATTAATTAATCACAGTACATACTAACTTAATTTATAAAGCTTAGCCTGTAATCTGTGTAACCAGATTTTTAGACTTCACACAATTCAACTTCATACAAAAGACATGTGCACATGAGATTATGACGAGTTGCATTCGTTACACTGTATAGCTTTACTTCCCAAGTTGTATAGAGAATATAAACGTACATAGAGCCCTAGAGCCTAGACCATTCTCCGTTTTGTACTATTGTACCTACAAGACCTACATAAATTACAGTGTAATGACAACCAATATGTAATTATTGATACGATAATGGCAAGCTTTTGTTAACATTCACATATTATACTGTAATTACAAGAAGGCGTAGGTAGATTAATGATCTTTTCAATACTGGATTATATTTACGTAATATAAAAAGCGCTACAACATCACTTATTTTTTACATTATAAAGCAGTAACAGCAAATAGCAGTGTTACATAACTGACCTAATGCATGTGAATACCTGACCTATGACCTTACATAAATACATATGAATTAATTTTATATTAACATAACATAAGAGCTAGTAGTCTTCTAGCTCCTTTCATGTGTCCTCTCCATACTGAATTTCCTGAACTGACGAGTCCAAATAATATTCTGTTATCATTGAGTTCAATGTTGATGGAATATTATCAATGTGATATAAATAAATTAATCTAAAAAGTAGTTTCAGATCAAAAAGTGTTCAGTTAAGTCAGTACATAATACAGTACAGGTTGTTATTTTTCTATTATAAAATAATTATTGCATACTCAACCCCCGCCCGAAGTCATAGTCATAATTATTAAAGCGACCAGACTTTCACTAGGCTTTCACATGCTTTCATTTCAAAACCACTACGTGTCTATATGCTTTGCATTTGCAACGGAGAGAAAGAAAAACGTTCAGAAATAGACTTGAGATAGCCTGATACAAAACCCGATGTATGAAAAGGAAGGTGTACGTATGAGACCAAGTCTAATGCTATTGGGTAAGTGAAAATCGACAAAGATACCAAAGGGGAAACTATTAATCCCAAGCCAAAGTCATTTCATTACTGAAATTAAAGAAAGCCACGTGTTAGCGCTAAGTAAATCAATACGTGGAAGAAATCAATAAACTGATTTCTTTCTAATCCAGCCACTTTGGAAAAGTAAATGATCTTTAGCGTTTAGAGGAGAGTGTATATTGGGCGCACGAATGCCAGATGCGGTTATCAGAAATAACACAGTGCGGACAGGTGAAATGAATGGTATTTCAATGAATAGAACATATAACGTAATACAAGCCTAAGAAACTATTTATTACAATTGCAGGTGTATTCTATAAAACGCTTTTTAGTATTAATATTCATTTATCACAGATTGAACATTGCTCAACTACATAGAATGTTTTAATGCGTACATCCTAATACCGTACCCTACATATACGACTCTGAGGAATAAACACCATAAATAAATAGTAAAAATAATTATGACACGAAGATCACTAGGATAAGACAAAATATTACACATATTACATACACAGACACGTACGATATATGAAGGAACACGAATATGAAATTAAAAATTCACTGTTGTGAGTGCACTGGGTAAAGTTGTAAAAATTACAGAGGGGTTGCATGGTACGTACGTTCTTTTAACATTAAACATCAATATTGTAATAGGTATATTGTAATTGACAATTCATTAATTGAGTCACTTAAATTATAAAAAAACTTTAAAGTTAAGTCACGCAAGCTGTACATTTTAACTATGTACGTGAAATATGTGATGTTATTAAGTGGTGCATTGTTTTGGATTGTTGTGGTCGACGATTTTGTCACTACATATATGTATTAATATTACTTTCGTTACATTTAACCTTCATTTGATCCGAGTAGCCTACTAATTTACTACAATACATCAGTTTTTAAGTAGGTGATAATACAAAATCGCTATTATTGAAACACGGAAACACTATATAACACAGTCAAACTCGATTAAGTAGGACGCGGAAGAGACAGAAGTAATTAAGAGATAATTGTTGTTTCTACTAATATTAAATGTACTAACATTACTCAGAGTGTTTAGTTATGAATTAACTATACCTATATTTTTCTAGTCTTTCAAGTTAGAGATGTCATACTCACGTTGTCATAATATATTATCGTTTTCAAAATAATGCAAGTTTACAGTCAAAATAACATTACTAGAGATAACACTAGCTGCACAAGTTCACAAACTACCAATGTCGTTGAACTTTTTTAGTTTGTTCGGAAGATTGTCTACTTTGAAGAGAACAGGATCAGCTCTGAATTCTACCGGAATAAGCGGCATACCGCCATATACTTGAGTGAATTTATTAATGCAATCTGTGCGTTCAACCATATGGCCTGTGTCTGCTGAAAGCATTTCGTTATTACTACATGTAGGGCATTTAAACTTCTTACGAGGAGCAACCTAAATAAAATGGAAAAAAATCATGTAAAATTTTTAAAGACACCGCATTTGGACAAGATAGTAGGAGGACGTGGTGTTGTAAAACAAACCTTTATAGGTGCCTTTCCAGTTTCATACGAGACCAAGAAATTCATGGCAATATCTTCACAGTTCATCCTCGCGTCTACCCATTCCCTTATATCCCTCGGTAAAATATTCATATATGCATGATGCCAATACTGAAATTAAAAATGTAAGTACGAATGTCAAACCATGATATTACATTAAAAAATCGCAATGGTGCAATGCATGTATAGTAAAAATCATAAATACTTTGTGGTAGAATGCTGCTCCTGTTAAAACCATCGAAATTTCATTTGTCCATTCAGATTCATACTTCCACCGACGCGTGGTGTTATCCCAAACATGAGTTCGTGAAGGAAACCCAACAATCCTGTCCGGAAATTCTCTCCACGTCTATTTTGTACAAAACGATTTTAGTTAAAGTCATAAAACAACAACATATTATTACTTTACAGTGCAGTATGTACCTCAAACCCAAATTCGATTTCATCCACAGTTAACATTATAATATCATCATCTAGGGAAAAGACAGCCTCAGTCTCTATTTCGTCGTATGGAAAAAATCTATTGGACATTTTATTTGCTTTTGTTTGTATGATTCTCAAAGGTTTTGAAATTTTCGGCCAGGTTTGCACTGCAACAAATAATTGATGTTTAAAACCATTCCAAATGTAACAACCAGTATATACACAGGTATTAGATACTTACTTGGTGGAGGTTTACGATTCTGATTATTCCACACAACCAAAATTTTTGCTAAGGACGGTACTGAAGATACTCTTTCAATAACCTGGAATAAGCTCTGTACTCTCTCATAAGCCAATATCACAGCGGTAAAGCCAGGACCTTTTGGAGGACTAACCGGGTTGAAAATTGGCGTCTTAACAATAGCCTGAAATACATATATTCGAATTTCCCAAATCAGTATTTAAGATCTGATTTCATTACTACACAAATGTCAATGTCAAATCTTACATTTTCTGGATTGTCGTTCCAATGAAGACCAGTAAGTGCGCTGTGCGGAAAAACCCTTTCTTTGATAACTTGCAATAAAGTATTAGTGATGAGATGCATATTTTGAAAGTACTTGTTAAATGTAAACAACACTTGAGATTTCAGCCTTCGCTTTCTATCTGCAGACACACTTCGAAGAATAGTAGAAATTTCAGTCAGTTGTTTTTCATACAAAAGAATTGCATTTCTGTAAAATTCACGAATCACAAAATCAAATTAAAAAGTTCATTTTAAACGTGATTTTAACCTAGGGTTCGTATTTTCTGTGCAAATTGGTTTATTAAATTAAATTCTCTTACCGTTTCCAATCAATGACTTCGTCAAAAGGTAACCGTTGTGAATCTGCTAAAATGACTGGGATGCAACCAACTCCCATTATATCCCACAAAATTGGATTAGACAAATCTTTGATAACCAGACAGAAATCGGATTTCTGCAAAAAGAATCAAGTATTTGTCAATAATTATATAATATATTTTCTATTTCTCTTAAAAAAAGATGTCAAAACAATAACTTACCGTTAACAGTTCAGGATAATTAAAAATTTCACTGTCAGCGCACCGAATAGAATAATTGTTGCGATCGTGAGAGCAAAAGTCGAGGACAAAAATATCGTCATTCAATAACTTGTCTTTTAAATTGCCTTGAGCAGATATTGCTAACACTTTCTTCCCGTTCCTGCTGTTATGAGGGAGAAAAATATAATAATTAAGCTCTATAATTTTTCTCATACTGTACTATACAAATATGGACAATTATTTTTATGCTGTATTAAAAAAGTGCTTACATAAAATTAGATGCACTTCCACTGGAATTTGTGTAATAGTGATTTCTTAGTAATGAATTATAGGATACAACTGGTACGTGGAAACCCATCCGATAATAACTGACTGGAAACCCTGCTGATGCAATTATTGCTTCCGTAGGTAAGGAAAGTAAAGGTGAATTTCCAGGGTACATTGTAAACAGTAAATGATTCTGTCCATTTTCACCCCAACTGTACATAAAAAAATCAATTCATAAATAAATAGTTCAAGAATGGAGTCACAGTCAGCATTTAGGAGTTAGGAGTAGTTAAGAACCAAAAAACTTACAATGCCAGACTTGACAAAGCTGCTAAAATATCTGAAATGGAAACTGATGACTTGTAAATACGGTTTATATTCAAGAGGTCAATTGTTGGCACGAAAATACATGCTTTGTTTGGATCACGAACATAAAATGGACTATTAACTATGGCTTCAATAAATTCATAAAACTCTCTAGAAATGGAATTCTGTACAATTTTTCCATCAAAGAATAATTTCTCAAATGGATAAACATAAATGGAAAGAGAATCCTCGCCAACTTTCCCACAACGATATATGTCAAAACAATTAAACATGCTACATCGTTTCAAAGTTGTGGTTTTATCCCCACCACCATTAGAATTCAATTTAGACGGTGTTGGCTTGGACGGAAGTACAATATTTCGATGCGGTGCACTTTCAAATGATATTAATTTGATTGTAGAATATTTGTTATCTTTGAGCTGAGAAACGTGGATTGAAGGAATTGCTGATATAAAGTAGGTTATGGCGGCGACTAGAAGCAAAATTGACAAAATAGACAAAAAGAACACTTTGAATAGCCGGCGCATCATCCATTTCGGTCGAACCCACCGCATCGTTTTTCATCTCATTTCAATTCAGTCTGTTTTTTCACATTTACGATTACACATACACAACTCGTCGCTTTATGATATGTGTCAGATTTCAATATTATATCAATCAACATGGCACTTGTTTGATGTGGTAATTATTTCTTACTAAAACAAAAAAATATGAACGCATCTTTTCCTGATGCACAAATCAAAGTTAGTGTGTTGTTTATTCATTGTTCACTTCATTTTTAATGTTAAAATATTTCAGTTTCGTTCTTCTCTCTTCAGTTCTTCAGTACAGCTTCTTTTGAGTTATTAGTGTGGCCTCTGCAACAGGATACTGCAATGCAATAAAATTCAAACGATCGCTATCGTAAATTATCATAATCAAAAGTTTGTTAGTGTTTAAACCTCATTCGAAACAACGAATGACAATAAAAATTAATACCAAAACACAGAAAAATCCCAATGAAAAACCAGCAATCGGTACAATTGCCAGTTTCGGTTCCAAATAAACATACAAAATTATGAAAACAAAAAATTGATTAAAAGAAATACCTCAACCATTGGTGAACTTTGATCTGTAACCTGTAAAACTGAAAACCGATTATTGGCAGTCAGACACACACTCACAAGATCACAATCACACACAACACGACGATTCAGGAAAGACTTTAGTAATTTGTTTGTGTTTGTAGGATGCAGGAAGGAAGAAGACTGTGAAGATGCTGTTTAGAAACTAGAAGGTGTAAGTAAACTAAGGAGGATACATAATTATGTGGTAATATTTACTTTTAATCTAATTTGATATTTGTTTGATTGTAATTTTGCAATTCTGTAATAAAAGGTTCAAATTAAGGCGCCAGGTAATAACATTGTTCTCATTGAATGGGAGTTACAATCACCTGTCAATTTCTCAGCCACAAAGAAAATATCAAGACAGCCGACCAAAATCCACATTTCTAGTAAAAATCAGCCGACACAATTCTGAAGGACTTTACATGGATCACGTGGATAAATATACTAATAAGATTGACCCAGACAACCTCTGCTTAAACTCTGATGGGCTAATTGACGCACGTGACAAATGTAGAGTCCTTCAGCATACAGCTAACTGCAAAAATATTTGAAAGGGTTTAAGTGTTTAGGTTATTTACAGTATATAGCAGAATGCACTGCATACAGCTAATTAAAATTATCTTAATTTTATCTAAAATTACCAGCTCTTACAAAGAACGAACTATTAATGGGCTTGATTACAGATACGCAGAATGTTCAATTAAATGAATTTATTTATAATTAAACGAATTAATTGCCTTTCACTCATGCTCTTATCTCATTGGCGTCGTTGGTAAGTGTCCACTGTTCTGTACTCATGAATCTCAAAATTTTAAAGTGTTCGTGGTAAAAAATCATATTGTTTTGTAACACTTAAATATACACTTAACACTTAATTTTAATAATAATCATTGTTAACGAGACAACTCTATAAACCATGGTATTTCAGTTAGAATCTTTGAGAGACTTGTCGGCTATTTGGCGAGCATATTGGTTACTTTGCGCGAATGACTGATTCAATTCTGACTCTGCCAAATTCTTGCAGCATCATCTTTTTAGCCGACTCGTAAAATTGTAAGTCGATTATTGTTGTTTCTGTCTACTGTCAAGTGTCAACTGTGGTTGGTGAGTCGAATTTTTTAAAACTTCTACAGAAAATTGATTCAACTTCAAGTTGAGTTCTGATTCTGAAACTGGTTTCTGAAAATAGACACATTTTTATATTTCTTGTACTTTGTACAATATTCTGCATAAAAAAGCGCAATGAAAAATATTTATTTGTTCTTTCCTGATCATATCTTTATCTTGTAGCTCTTATAGAAGATAACTATAGTAGTCTTTTTCACAGATTTAGAACTGAACTTTTCCTATTTATTTATATTTATTTTATAGAGATTGCATAAATATTTTTGTTTATTTCAGGTAAGTTTCTTTGGATAATTCAGCAAACATGGCCAGAGGAAGCAGTGCTGGTTTTGATCGTCATATAACTATTTTCTCTCCAGAAGGTCGTCTTTATCAAGTCGGTTAGTAATATATTTTTACCATTTTAATTGTCGTAGTAAATTATTTAATTGCCACTAGAAAGGATTATACTATACGTTGAGTTACATAATAAATCATGTAATTACTAAATGTTAAAATTATTATGTAATCATATAATTGATAATATCATATTTGAATAACTTTCAACAGAATATGCTTTTAAGGCAATAAATCAAGGAGGAATGACCTCTGTAGCGTTACGTGGCCAAGATTGTGCTGTGGTTGCGACCCAAAAAAAGATTCCAGTAAGTTTAGCCATGCTGTAATGGTCAATATTTATCACATAATGACAATAATATAGTAATTAATGTATCTTAGTACTTTTAACTATAAAACACATGTTATTTGTCTCTTCTCTCGCAGGATAAGTTACTGGATCCCAAAACTGTTACTCATTTATTTCAATTAACTAAGCATATCGGCTGTGTAATGACGGGTATGGTTGGTAAGTAGTTTTTAAATATTGCCCAATGCCCACAACCTTTTTTTAAATAATGATCTCTGATACTCTCTAGACTCACTACATATACTAATGAGAATGTGAAAACTATGACTAATGAAAGTTACGTTTTTAGCTGACAGTCTAGCTCAAGTCAAGCGGGCTCGTGTTGAAGCTGCTAATTGGAAATACAAGTTTGGTTACGACATTCCAATTCATGTGTTATGTCGGCGTATTGCTGATATCTGTCAAGTGTACACCCAAAACGCTGAAATGCGACCACTTGGCTGCAGTAAGTAGTTCAAAATATAAAAACTTGTACTTAATGAAACTAGACATAACTTTGGGGCAAAAATGGCACAATCCGCTAATACTGTGCACTGTCCACTGTGTAATGTCTTTATTAAAATAAAAAAATAACCCTATAATACTAAATAACTTTTATTAGGTATGATGATGATTGGCTATGATGAAGAAACCGGGCCATGTGTCTTCAAGACCGATCCAGCAGGATACTATTGCGGTTACAAGGCATGCAGTGTTGGATCTAAGCAAACTGAAGCTTTGTCTTTCTTGGAGAAAAAATTCAAGAAGACAGAGACTTACAGCAACGATGATGCTATTCAGGTAAGATTCATTGGGAATTTTTCATAATCCATAATTAAACGCGGACCCTCTGGTGGAACAGTGGAAGGGATGAATTGCATATGTGCTAACTATTTAACTATCTAATATCTATACATGTTTCAAATAAACGTTATATCATAACCTTTTATATTTATTATTTACAGCTAGCGATTCAGTGTATCTGCACAGTTCTGTCTTCGGATTTGAAGCCCAGTGAAATGGAAATCGGTATCGTTACGAAAGATAACCGGAAATTCAGGTATGCTTTATTTTTCTAATAAAATAGAAATCTATATTAATGATTAAGGTTTACTAGTTACACAGCCTGGTGCTTTAAACGGATAAAACATGATTTACTCAATTTTAGGGCTCTAACTGAAGCAGAAATCGAACATCACCTTACTGCCTTGGCAGAGAAAGAATCTTAAAGAGCCTCCAGCATCATTTATAGATTTATGGTCACGTCAAGTAAACCTTAAATATATTTACTCAACAAGCCCTTGTTATTTAAAAAACGCCAGTTTTTGTAAGGAATTATACATGCTAATTAAAATTGTCTAACATTGGGAAAAAAATCTTAACTGTTAATAAAAACATTAGTTTTGGTGTTTTTAAACATTCATATTTATAAACAAATAAGTTTTTCATTCATGTACCACTTACAAGCACACCTTCAACAATTCATTGGTTCATAAAATGTCATGAAAGAAATAAATCACTAAAAGCTTTAATTACACCTAAATCTTCTCCGAAAAAAAGTACCTACCTAAGCTATACTGTTTTACAGACAAAATGATTTGCTAAAACAATTGAAGCTTCAGCATTGTGTTACAAAAACATGGTGTTACAAAAACAGCATTTATTAAATAATTAAACATTAAGGAAATTACAAGAGTGGGTTTTTTATGAAGGACTTTAAGTACAAAAAATAATTCGCTCTTAACAATTACTTTGTACCTGCTGCCGTTGGATTTTTTAACACCAATATTACAGAATCCCCCCGGAGGAACATTTTGGAAATGAAGCGATCTTTATTGACTGGCTTAGCCTGAAATTTTAAAATATTTTATTAAGACAAAGCTAATTATTATTAAAAATTAGTAAACTAAACTATAATGTTTAATAAGCAGTCTTACCTTCTTCTTCCCTTTACCAGTTCTTGGAACTTCAGTCCAAAGTTCCTTAACATTTTCCAGAACCATGTTACAGTGGCGATCAAATGCTTTCACTCTGCCCAAAAGCTTTTTGTTATTTCTGCAGTTAATGAGGACCTAAAAAGGATGTACATACAATACCCATTTAAAATCATAATACATCTGGACATGATTTAAAGTTTAATATGTGGAACTCGGGTTTAAATTTTAAACCCGAGTTTCATATATTATTTTATAAAACAAGACGCTATGGCTATGTGCATACAGCATACAGACTCCATCAAGTGGGATGTGACATACCTGAGTGTTGTTTTTGACAGACTGAGTTAGAATTGACAGTGGACCAGTATTAAATTCCTCTTCCTCCCTTTTAGCCAATTCCTCCGGAGACATTTCCGACTTGGGTTTCCTGTTGACATGATAAAGTTGTCATTTGTCATTAAAATCACTTACACGTTTACGTTGTAAATTACTATGTCATGTTCATGTGTTATTATTAATTGAATTACTGTCAAGTAAATACTTACGCTAAGCTAGCCATTTTTCTTTTGTTTTCAGCTTCTTCGTAAAATTCACGAATTAATGAAGATTATTGTTTCGTTTTTAATTGTTATTATATTTTTCAACCAAATTAAAAACAACAACGCAACGCCAAGATTCCGGTGTATTGAAATTAGCGCCTTTCTTTACTTCACTTGTGGTTTACACAAACTCCACAGATAGACTCCGCATGCGGGCAATTTTGCGGCATTTACAAAATTCACGTGTTTGGAAATGTGCAAGTATAATATTGCGATTTGTTTTTGACATTGTCAAATTATTTAATTGTTTTTTTGATACGTGAATTAACTAATTGACAATTAATTGATAATTAGATCGAAATACATAATTAGTAAAACACTGCAGTTAAATCTGGACTTTGTAGTTAAATATTCGTTCTTTCGGTTAGGTTTTTGAAGCTTGTGTTTTGAAAACTCTAAACGATGGGCAAACGGTAATATCCAGTGTCTCAATTTAAATTGTTTTTTCTATAAATACCTGCTATTCAAAAAAGATTTCAGTTCATTTTTTATATGCGTAAATAATTTTTTTACAGGAAAGGATTTAAGAAATCTAAAAACCCTGTAGATGCTTTAGCCGATGCAGCGTCATCAGAAGATGATGAATTGGAAGGCAAATTGGAAGATCTTCTAGATGATGAAATTGAGAAGTACAACTCTACTAAAGAGAAGGATCTTCTTAATAAAGCTGGAAAAAATAAAACGAAAAAGCGGAAGCATGACGATTCAGATGAAGAACAAGTTTGTAGAAAATATTCATAACCGATCAGCTGATGAAAATGAAATCTACGTTTTGAATTGCTTTTTTATTCAGTTATGGCACAGTTAATAATTTCGTGTTGTAATTGTGTACTAGGAAGTTTATGGACTAGACCTTGATGACTCTGAAGATGACGGAGGATCTATGGGAGAAGAAGACGAAGAAAGTGATTCTGAATCAGATGATAATGACGATGACATTCTTGGTGAAAAAGAGTATGACGGTGTGCCAGATAGTCGAGCGTGGGGAAAACAGGCTCGATTGTATCACAACACAGATTATATTGATCAAGATTTTGGAGGGTTTGAAGGTCAAGATGCTGAATTGGCACAGCAAGAAGAAACAGAAGCTAAGGAAATTCAAAAGCGCCTTACAGCCGAACTTGACGAAAGTGACTTCCTCGGATTTTTACCTTCAAAACAAGAAAAATCAAAGAAAATGGAGAAAACGAAAGAAGTGTTTAAGTTAGATGTTGCTAGTATGAGTCTTCAGGATAAACGAAAATTGGTCCAAAGACAATGTCCAGAGATCATTCATATGCTGGATGAATACAAACGTAGGTAGTTTACATGAAGGAGTAATCTTTTATTAATAATATTATAATCAGGTTAAAAAATTGGCATGTTCAATTTTAGAGAAAATCGGGTTGACTAAAAGCTTACTGGAGAAAGTAGAACAGGAACCATCGGAATTTTTAAAAGAATTTTACAAAACAAAGTATCACATCATTTTAAAGTAAGGATTACAAATCAGCAAGTTAAAACCTAATACGATTTAATTCTGGTGATGCTAATTTATGATGATTTTTGCTTTACAGCTATTGCATAAATATTTCATACTATCTGTATCTGCACTCTACGAAACCAGAAAGTTGCAAAGGGCATCCGGTTATAAAACGAATCCTGCAGTTTAAGCGTTTAATGGATGAATTAAGTCAGTTTGATCCTGATAAGTTTGTTGCTGTACAAAAACCGAAGAAAAAAGTTAAACTAATGCCGAAAATGAAGCCTAAATCTATTTTGAAGAAGGCCAACAGTCTTCCTGCAGCCGAGAGCATGGAAGATGTCTTATCAAAACCGAAAGAAGATGCGATTGTACCCATAGAAAATAACGAACTGGAGAAGCGAAGAATTACGTATGAAATGGCGAAAAATAAGGGTCTCACTCCACATAGGAAGAAGGAACAAAGAAATCCCAGAGTGAAACATAAGGAAAAGTTTAGAAAGGCCAAAATACGAAGGAGGGGACAGGTATTTTACAAGCAAATTTTTATAGCCCTTCATCCTCACTTATTTCAAATACATTATAAAAATCGGATTTTCAACTCTATTAATTTCTTCTTTTCACAGGTTCGAACTCCAAGAACTGAAGTACAACGTTACGGAGGAGAATTAACAGGAATCAAATCCCATCTCACGAAGAGCATAAAGATAAAGTAACTATTATTAGTATTTAAACTTTCCGATGACAATTATTCCTTTTCAATTATGCAATTAGGTAATAACATAGTACCACGGAATAAAATTAAAATCTTGAATTCTACTTATTACATATGCCTTATCCTTATCTAAAAATTCTAATTAATCAATGCATACAAATGCAAACGAAAAATGCCGAAAAAGTTTAGCATGTATGTTTTTGTTTTTAATTTAATCAACTTGTCTGTATTATTCATGATCATTAAGGTATTACAAAACAATACTATACGTACGTATGTGTGTAATATGTTCATACAAAAACAGCGAGAAATCAGGTATCACAAAGTAAAGCTATCATAACATAAAATTATAATCAATTTGATTCCAGGCATATTTTAGCCTTAATTGCCTTCAACTTCATTTTACTCAGCTCTACTCACTATACTGTTCACTTTGCAGAAATCAAAAACACTACTACTACTCTATCATCTGAATTTGCTATTATGTACTACTGTGTAGCGTTCAGCCAATATGTTTCTTGATTAAGTGTAGGTATTACTATATGTAGGTGTTGAAATACAATTTAGGTTTTAATATTGAATTATATTACGCATAATATTATGTACCAGTGTGTGGCTTTTGTTTAACAATGTGTTAGTGTACCTGAGTACCAACATAAGGTAAAGTGTACACTACAATTAATAATTATTTTTAACCTACATGATATTAGACAGAATCAGCAGCATAATAATATAGTAGTAGTAATTAAATGTTTGGTTTGATATTTGCTTGCTGTCATCATCAATCATGCATATTATATTATAATACATTCAGTTCTATCCCGTCAATCAATAATAAATCACTCTCATTATTACATTTTTAACCATGGCTCATCAAAACATTTATAATTCGTTCGTAACATAATAATAATAACATCAGTTATTTATAATGAAAGGTTTAACTTATCATTATTTTTAATTATGCATAATATTCATCATTCTATTAGAAAATAAGTCACTTAGTAAACTTTTACAACTTTAACCAATATAAATTAAGTAGTTAGCAACAAATAAAGTAAATTCACATTTGAGATGAATTGATTTGGTATGAGGGTAATTAATCATAAAGGTCATTAAAGGTGTATCGTGCAAAACGCGTCCTTATTACATACTTTAAACAATATTGTTAATTAATGTCAACTCAATGTCCATTAGATGCACTCAGGCGTACATAAAATTTTACAGTAGAGTATCATAATATTATATAACAAGCTGTGTGACACATTCCATTCCTATCGCTCCATTCAATTCGACTATGTATTTTTCTTTTCCCTGTTTCCATTTATTTCTCATCAATCAGCTTTTTAACTGAAGTTCTTACTACTTCTCTTCTTCTAAATGTCATAATGATAATAATATTGTTGGGTGATGCAAAAAATGCAACACAATATTACAGTAATAATACTATTGCATCTTTTAAGTACGATACAAAGTCGTTGTCCTATATAGATAGATTCAACATAACTACCTACATAATATAGCTCTCTACTAAGTTAAGTAAGTATTTTGCGATGTAAATATTAATTAGTAATAAATGTATGTAATGTATATCAGTAGATTAAAGTTAAAAACACTACTGTTTTAAAAAGTGATTTGGCTTGGTTTTTAGTAGAATATGTTGTGGAGTTATGTAATAGCAGTATAGCAGCACTAAGGTGAGTTAGGTAAGTATAATATTAATTCTTATTCCGTGTGGCTAGGTATGTTATACGCAGTCATAATACGGTTGTACTGCACTGCATAGCAAAATGCAAGTTCATAATAAATTGTAATAATATCTCAATAAATGCACAAAATGCTGTCAATATTAATTAATTTCTAAGTCAAATCAATTAATGCATACCAGGTAGCTTGTAAGTGTAAGTAAAGTATGTAATTATTAGTTAATACACAATTGTAGTAGTAATAATAATAATAATCGTAATTAATAATATAGGTTCCTATATACTTTCATAATAATAATAATTATTATTTTGTAAATCGCCTGTGAACAGTTCAAGTTTGCTCAAACTGTGCGTGGCTAAATGACAGTAAGTAAAGTAAGTTGTTTTTTAAGTAGTTAGTAATAATACTTTCAGTTGTATTGTAAAAATTGTAGCTGATTTACTCGGCCGTTCTCGTCGTGAGGTTGTTTGTATACTTTCAAACTTTCAAGTTCACACATTACATTATTGACAATACTAAATTCTTCTGTGTGCATGTGTACTACAGAAAAGGTGTGGAGTATGGAACCGGAAGCACCACACACAAACTGCGCACCGTTTCCCAAGACTACTATTTACTACTAATTTAATGAGGTAAATCATTCAATGCAAAAAAGTGCAGAGAGAACCAATTATTGCATTGTGGTTCTTTTCTTTTTCGTTGTGATTTGTTGCTTGTGTATATAATTAGTTTTTCCTTCAATACTATTTGACTGACTGGAGTATTTTCTATATACCTGTAATGTCCAGGGCATCATCATAATCAGACAAATCAAAATGGTAGTAGTCCTCTTTTAGTAATCAAAAGTAACCACATTCCAAATGCAAAAATTCATTTCACAGTCGTAATAAACATCCAACGGCCATACTCTTTAAATAACTAACATATCAAAACTGTTGCGACGCTTTATGTGGTAGGCTACATAACAGTACATATCTAGTTAGTATGTACACTACAACTACAGCTATCACTAATTCATCTTCTACCCTTATCAACACGTAGTTCTTTAAGCTAATCTAATAGGAAATACGGGTATCGGGCATTATTGTTATGTATAGTATTGTATTGGTATCTATGTTTCCATTCAGCCTTCCTGTTCAATCATTATTATCTGCTTGGCTTTCGTAACTGGACGACCCTGGACCTCCACTTGGTGACGGTGGACTGCTCAGATTTGAACTGTTGTTAGAGGTTAATGAGTGTCGTGGACTTCCGTCTGGATTTCCATCCTAGTAGCAATTAAAAGGCACATTACATTGATGTTCACCACACTTGCATGAATATAAACTACAGTTTTAGTTTTAATCCATACCTCTGGATTATCCATCGGAGATTTGGGCTGTGATGGCCTCATAGGAGGAGGAACCAATGGCCGTCTAGGAGGAAGACCGGGAGGAGGACTAACCCCATTGAAGTGACCCTGTTGTTGGACTCCGGCAACAGGAATTGTTCCCTGGTGACTCAAAGACCTCCGTGGAGGTTCCGGGTATGGCCTCTGTGAAGGAGAAAAACGACTGGCAGAATTTTGTAGCATGCTTCTTACTCTCTGCATCCCCTGCTGCTGCTGCGGTGTTGTTGGCTGAGCGTCTGCAGTTTCCAATGTGGTCGGAAGGTCCATTAATCTCTGAATTTGTATACCATCTCCAGGTCCCATATGGCTGATGTGATTGAAATTGGAAGGAGCTGAAATCATTCTCGATCTTCTGTCCATGTGCCTGTAGTAGACGGAATTACAATAATGTTAATTGTTGCATTTCTACATATTAAGATCGACATTCTTCGCAAAAGCCCTTTGCGACACGATCATTAAGCTACCAAAACTAATACTGTACTTCACTCCACTACAAACGAAATCAAACTACAAGCTTTGCGATTCATTTCCTATTCATCGCTAAGTACCTTATCGTGCAAAACTCATTCTGATACTTTGTGAAACAGTAACTGAGAACGAGTAAAAATACTATGCAATAAAATCACGTATTGATTGATAATAGGAGGCTGCAACTGCAACTATTCTTCAATCGGTTTAAAAATCTTGTATTTCTTATCTACAGCATACCAACAACAGGGAACATGCTTGAAAAACTACTCAAATTATTGAATAGGTAGACGCAAAGATGCATGCATAAATTACACCAATACAAAGCTAACGAAGTAACACTTTGGCACAATTCATTGTAAACTGAAGGAGTTGGCTAGTAATGATAAACTAACCGAATAATTTGCTGACTTTCCAGAAGCAGCTTCAATTTCCTGAGAGCCCAAAGCAATCGAATAATTTTTAATAACCCTGATGGCAATTGTACTTAACTAATTTGCGCATGAAACTGAATTTCACTGCTAATTTTCATGGTAAGCTGATTTTCATTAGTTTTTGAATGTTTTTAGTGCAACATGTACACAATTAATAAACTTACGTTCTGGCTGCTCTTGCATTTTCTCGCACTGAAAACTTTCGCCTCGCTCTTTGACGTATAGATTGAAGTTCGGGATCTGGGACTCTAACTCGGTCACCTAATGAGGGTAATTAAGGATATACATGTTAAACTTTACAAAAACAGTGAAAATATTTTATGCTTGAACACAACCATTAGTGAATAGAATCGCAAAAACTTTTGAGATGCAGGTCAATTTTTGCAGATTCAGAAAGGTTAAGGTTACCTTTGATAACATTGGAGAGATAAACAATATGAGGGAGATCCACTACGAAAGCAACATTAAGTGCACCAGTCCGACATAATGGTCTACACTTCTTCAAATTGACTGTTTGTAACCAATCTCCTGAACCACAGTCAAACACATCTATGTGCGTTTCGCTGTAAACCAAAAGATTTCCATCTGAGAAAGCTACTGCAACTGGAATCGCAGGATACATTATTTCTTTGTCTCTAGATTTTCTTCCTTGGAGATCGACAAAGACTCCCAAAGTGTTGAAGACAAGAAGGAACTCATTTTGAGGAAGTTCTATTGCACATAATGCATCAACTGGATTATAAGCCAAAAATCCAAGCATTTGGTTGTCTGGGTGGACTAAGGCTGTAAACAATGAAACCAAACTTATTAAATGTCAAATATAACCTGCAATTGAGGAAAGCACCCTCAACAATGGCAAAGACCATGGCCTTAAACATTTGTTTTCATATATGATGGGTTACATAATATAATGGGTCACACAGAAAATATGGTTTCGAGCACTTACACTGAGGATGCTGATCTCCCATTAAAGAATAAATGGTAAAGCCAGACTGGTAACCAATGCAGAGACGACTGTCACTGAAGACATCCAAACACTGAGCTTGGGCTGGTAATAATACTTCTCTAAGTCTTTTGTGCCTTGTCTTCGTTCGCGTTACTTCATAAATAATTACTTGTGAGGTATTCTGAAATTGGCATAAGAAAAAATATTAGCATTCTCGTTACATTGTACATATAGATTGAAAGTTCCTTTTACATTACGTGCAATGAATGTATAACGATCATTAATTCTCATTACTGAAAATGAACGCAACCAACCTGCCGCTTGACAGCAACACAAAGGCAATAAACCGATGGTGGACCTGGTCTCATAATACCCGTAGTCAGTGTAATGCATCCTTTAGTTTCAGCCACCTTTATCCATTCCACGTCGTCGCCATCCAGGGCTCTCACAGGAATCAAGCGCACATGACGTTGTTTTCCAGAGATCACCACGAGTAAATGTTCTTCAGCTACATACTCTATTTCATGAATCTTTTTTCCTTCCCCTACTCTTCCGATTTCTAGAAAAAAATTCAATGAATCTCATATCATATCTCATATAAAATACTATTAGCAAACTACGAATGAGCATATGAATATTAAATTTTTCGTACCATCTCTGTCTAGATCTACACAGAACAGACCATCATCTGTTCCTATGACTAGCCGATCAGGGTCAATAATGGCACCACATGATGCAGACTTTACTACAGTGACTGTATTATCCACCAACTCCTTTGCTCGGTAAACAGTTCTGGTTGGTAAATTATTTCTTTTCAAAATTCGATGTAATTCGTTCAAAGCAACAACCCATTTGGTCTTTTCACTCTCTGTTTCCGCGAGCATTAAAGTGTGATTTCTAATTCCCGGTGGGTTCATCAAAGAGCACGTAATCTAAAAGCATAATTACAGATAAAGTTAGGTTTGAACTTGTAACATACCTAACTATTACGTAGGTAGGTGTGCATATTTTCATGAAAAATGTTTAGTCATACTCTAAATATGCAAGGAATGTCCTTTTTGTTTGCATGTATGACATCCGACTCTCGAACTGAACTGACTTCAAATTCTTCGTCTCGCATATCGAGAACTTGAGAGACGAATACACTTGGTAGAGCACTTCTATCTTGAGAAATATCGTAAAGAAACAACTTGAAATCACACACAACCACATACTGCCTCATCCAACCTTTCTTCACGCCACCGGGTTTCGGAACTCGCACATATCCTTCATACGCAGTTCCTATACCTCTTGTCGGATCGATTCCCAATGGTCTCTTAGCTATAATTCAAAAATAATTCGTCCATTCAAATGACTATCCATGCTTTAGAAAAAATATCGACATCGTACGACTATACTCACTTTGTTCCGGGGGAACTGGACAAATAGGCGGTACTTTATCACGACAACCCATATGACAGGCAAAGCCGCAGACTTCACAAACGACTCCTTGTCTCGTAAGTCCAATCATAAGGGACGTACAGTGTGAGCATTTCAAAGGCGACGAAAAGGTTCTAACCAAAAATTGGTGGTGAGTTTTTGATTTATTGCTCAATGAATTCGAAGTCATTGGTTGCATTAAATGAAGCCCAACTCCGACTCCGATATTTCCACTTTGAATAGTTGGTGGCGACAAATGGTCCTGCATTGAAATCAGAAAAAATCAGTCTCAGACTTTCACTATAAGAATTTCTACCAGTAAATGTATAAAAAGGCTTGCATACTTACCGTACTCAACTCAGAAAGATTAGATTTGCTACTATTGTCTTCCACATCGCCTTCTTCGCTCTCTAAAGATCCTCTAAAGGAAGATTCTTTCAAGAATTGCTCCAAAAACGACATTTGTGATGGGGGTCTATCTAAAACTGAAATAGAGACAAACTTCCTATAGTGTCTGCAATTTTTATTACAATTGTAACTAATGGCGTGCCTTTAGTTATTAGTTTACTCAGTTAGTTTAAAGAGTTTAACAGCACGGTCAATTTATTAGTCGTAACTCTACACACATATTAAATAATTAACACGTATTATTAAGTTCTAACTAAACTGTGTCAGAGAGAGTATCATCAAGTATTTCATTCGTTAACACAGTCTTAATTCCTAACAATGGTGTAATAAAACTGTAATTTTATCGTATGACAACATTCACAGAATTTGTACGATAACATAACACGAGCGATGATGGCAGTCGTTAAATAAAAGTAGTTGCTTTGCGGGTGTCACACTTACAGTGAGTAGTAGGGTTAGTGTTGGAAGGAAAGAGGAATGAGGCATAAAATCAAAGTAAACAATATAAACAGAAGATAATGGCAAGAGCTCAACTCACTCAATTGAAAAGTGTCCAACCAACTTTACCGTGAATGAATAAATCTAGAGAAAATGATTAGCTGAGTAGGAAAAGAAGTAGGCAGTGAAGGGGGTGCATGATCAGATCACAGATAAGTTTTCATGAGAAGTAGGAATAGACCCCACACGCAGCTTGTGACACCAATAAAAACCGGCATTTTGTCTGAAAATCAGACCAAAATGACATTTGGGTATCAAATTCTGCTTGAAATTATTATTGGACCAAGTGCCAAACGTGCCGAGTAAATAAAACTGTTGAAGTTTCATAAAACATCCATTTTACATTACTAGGTCTTGCTTTTGATTCCGTAAGGTTTCCGATAAACAAAAGTTGTTGATTGCATGAAAAAATGCGGAAATCATAAAATTTTTTAAGTGGAATACTCGGAACATGTTTAAGTAATTCTTGTAATATTTTATGTCACGTTGAGTAATCAGAACTAGGTTTAAACGAATTAATGCACCAATCGAGTCATACGATGTGCGATCTCAACCCAAATGTCACACATTGCATTTATTGACTCACGAAATGGAACCAAGGTGGAGAGGTGTATAGTTTTGTAAATAGCACGGGTAATCCAGCAAAGAAAGAGATTGGCATGCTCAAGTTTCTTAGTTCTGATTACTGTGATGTAGTAATTACGGGACTTACAGATTTACATCTACTGCACAATGAAATAAAATCATGCTAGACTATAGTTCATAGACAAATACACGTAATAAAGGTATATAGTAGGCAAGAAATGAAAAGAGAGATGATACAGGAGATTCTTGAATAGAAAGAGTGGCTAATTGCGAAACTCAAAGAAAAGTATTTGCTAAATAATAATATTAACACAAAAATCTTCAAAGTAGAAATCGTACCAACCAAGATAAAAAGTGGATCTAATTATCATATTAAATAAAACCAGTAATAGTTACAAGTGGAACAACTACACATTAAGAAAAACTGACACTCAAGGGACTTACAGCTGTCAGAGGTTTCCAGTCTATGTTGAAGGTCTTTTATTTGCGCTTCTTTTCTCATCGTATCTCTGGATAAGAGTTCTAATCGTTGTCGATGATCCCGTATTTCTCTGTTCAAAGAATAATCGACATACAATCACTTTAGTCAAACACTCTGATGCGTAAATAGAAATAATTACTATTATTATGAATCTGATTAAACAAAACAAGTTACTTTTGAGCAGCAACCAGGTCAGAACGCGTTTTTGTTAGCTCTTCGCCAATAGCTTGTTTAGCTTGAATTTCAGACTGCAACGAGCTCTGCAAATTTAACAACTCCATTTTTTCGAGCTTCTGAGACCGTCGATTCCGCCAGTTCTTTTCCTATATAAAAATAAAAATAATGCAACAAATTTTACTAATTACAAATTACAAACAATTATACGTACAACGAGATAATTGGAGACTTACAACAGTTGAAGATGGTGGAATTCCAGCATGTTTCAAGAACTCTAACTCTTCGTTCATTTTGCTAGCCAAAGCTTGCAGGTAACTACGGGCATCTTTTTCATCACTCACCCTACATCCATTCAAGGCAATTATTGCATACTAGAAAGACATTAATCATTCGTGTGAAGAATGTGAACATACCATTGAATTAACTCAGTAATTTGGGTCTCCCAATGAGCAATTGATTCTTTCTTTATTCTCAAGTCTTCATACTCGTCTTCGATCTGTCTTCTTTCACCCTGGAGTCTCGACAACGATTCTGACAACTGTAGGAAGCATTAAAAGTATCTCAGATTAACAACAATTACTATAAAGATTTGATCATTATGTTTTAAGTGAATTACTAACCTTATCAATTTCAGCAACAAGACGTTTATTGTCTTCAACAAGAAGCATTTTCTCTCTATCATGTAACCTTTTGAGTTCTGACATTGTTTCTTCACTTTCAGTCAAATTTTCTAATCGTAAGTGGTCTACTCTTTCCCTGAGCATATTAGCTTCTTGTTGAAGACAGTCACGCGTTACTTCCGCTTCTTGTATTTGATCCTTCAAGCTGATCAAATCGTTTGCATACTTGTTTTGAGTTATAGTCAAAGTTTCTTGGTGATCCATATCCTTCTTTTCTAATTCCGTTTTTAACCTTTATCACAAAAGATTATTAATATAGTTCACAACAGAATTTGGCCAAAACGAATTAGTTAATGAAATTGGTTTAATCACCTTATGATTTCCTGAGATGCTTCTGAATCGTCAAGGCTTGTGTGCACATCGGTTAGAGAAGAAGACCGTTGCTTAAATCTCTCCATTTCATCTTCCATCTGTTTGCAATACTCCTCACTCCTCTCCCTCAGTCTTCGCTCTTTTGACGCTTCGGCTTGAGCTTCGTCAATTCTGGTTTCCATTTCTCGACGTAATTTTTCCGCCCTGCGTATATCTTGCCGAAGATTGTCAATTTTTTGCATTGCAACTTCTAGTTCTTCTTCTTTGTCTCGGACCTGCCGTGATAACTTTTGTTTCTGCTGCCTCAAATCTGATAACCTACAATTCACAACAATTACGTACACAAAATTAAATTATAACCAGTTAAACTTATATAAATATGCAATAAGTAAGACAATGCACTTTGCAAATAGGATTCGTTAAAACTTACTTGTCACTTATTTCTGTGTATTCAGACATGGCAAGTTCTCTTTGACTCAGAGCATCAGTTAACTCTTTACCCTGGAGTTTTAACTTTTCCTGTGCTTCTTGCAACTCCTATAATTTACAACGCAATAACATTAAAATCTTAAGTGATAAACTTTTACTTTTTTGCTTAATGTAAGGACAAAGTTATTTGGCATAACTAGCTCTACAGTTATTAGTTATTACTTTATGTACTTCTTCTTTTTCACTTTTCAGTTGATTTTGACTCTTCTCCAAATCTTTGAGTTTATTGCTGTCTAAATTACCATCGATTGCATCTTTCGTTACACCTACATTGTTTTCTTTTCGAGTTAACAAATTTTCCAACTCGCAATTCTTTTTGGTTAATGTATTTACTTCATCTTGCAAGCGACGAACTTCATTTTTGTCTTGTCCACCAGTATGCGCAGAATTTTCAGCACTTTTCGGCAATTCTGTTCATAATCACCCAAACTTACAATTAAAATGAGAACAAAATATATAAATTAAAATGAGATTGTAAATCTTACCACTAAGTTTTTTAAGAAGCTCTTTATTTTCCTTTTCAAGACTATGAATTTTATTTTCGTACGAAGAATTATCTGATACGCCATTAGTGTCAGCAGCTAATGTGACTAAACGCCCTAGATCTGATACTTTACTGCAATATCACAAAAATCATTTGTGTCATTTAATTAACTCATTTTCGAATATTGGAATACGAGTTGAACAATGAAATTCCTCAGAAGACTCACCTTCCTTGCGTAAAAGTAAAGCCAACAAAAGGAAGATGAAGAGCAGTAAATATAGCATTGGTTGTAGGAGGAACTGCATCCGACTGTCTGATGTCATTATCATCGACATCAAAGTTGGATGTATCCGTTGGACTACTAACTTCAGGGATGTACGGTGCAACACCTTCACGAATCTTGTCCCAGTCAATATTGGTAAACCATGGATGCGTCTTAAAATCATCGAGCCCTTTTTGACCGAAGCGAAACTCCGCACTGCATATCAACCTTTTCATAAGGTCTTTGGCATCATCCGATACTTCTGCGCCATTTCCCCCGGGTGGAAAATCGAAACAGTTCTAAAACACAAAAATCAACTCTTGTAATTTTATTTCTAAAATTAGCACCAAATATTCATATTTAGGTATAAGTTTTACTCGCACCGTAGCTTACGTACGTAAGTAGGTTTAAGCACTACACATGCTGCATATTGCCAACTATTGCCAAGGTTCGTAAAATCACATTATATTTAACCGCAATATTAATGAAGGTTAAAAAAGTGATTCTTCGGGTACCACCAGAAGAAGAGCCAATACCACAGAAAAATCTTATATTGAACTATTAATAGTAAACACCATTTGTGTCCATTCATAACATTCCAATGTATACCCACTTTAACAGTAATACGGGATATGTCTGAATATGCAATGGAAACGTCTTCTCATCAAATGAAACTGTCTAGGTAGTTTATTAATAAACTTTATTCTTACCATCTTAGACTTACTATATCTACTAAAAGCTTAAATTACTTACTTTTGATTTTATAATTCATTCTAACTGATCAAATGCTGTTCTATTTAGTAACATGTGTTGCACAATCAAATCATACATTAATTTTTTCGATTTCTTCCAAAGATACCACTATAACACATATTTTATGGTTTAAGAGAATGTCAATTGAATACATAGACTTACTTTGGTACTTACAATTACAACTAATCATTAATCTATCTCCATCAGTTTGACAATCGAAGCATTTAATTTCCACTGCAGACCATTTATTTAACGAAGCTAAGTAAATTGTGAAGTTCATGTCGAACATGTTAGAACTCCTGCAAATAACTGTCGTTGACAAGTAGTATAGCCATGAACGCAATAAGGAACTGTAGTCGAAAGGTAAAGTCAAAAATAAACGGACTGGGCTTCTGCCCAACTGTTTCAAGTCTGAACTCAAGTGCGTTTGCAGTTTTCAGCTATACTGAAATCATACAGATTCTAGATTCTATGCATCCAATTCTCAAATGCACAGTTCTCATTCAATTCAAAGTGAGGACATTCGTGTTTGCGTGTAACAACTTTTTCTACATAGGTAAGTGTCCACAATGTACAATACAAGGCACAAGGTACAGTAATGTATACAGTATTACCGTAAATACAAATATCTGTAGAAATCTAATCCTATTTCTCATTAAAATCAGGTTATGCGTGTAAAAAACTGCATGAATAGAAATACCACCCTACTTACAACATTTACCCCGGTAAAGTCGGGCATCATTTAACTCCGGTTTACAAAACTAACAAGTAGGTTTACTGTGGTTACTGCATGTGTTCCATTAATCCAACGCAAACAATTAAAACCTTCTGGAATAGGATTCGAGATCATTTACAAGCCACAAACACACTCCCTAAACTGCAGGATGCATTGTATTAGTTCATAATATTTCATATAACACAACCAGCAGTATGCACAAGATCTATCAATAATGCAAGCGCATTAAACAACAATTAACTTTATACGATACGCCATGCTCGTTGAAAGCCCAAGGCAAGGTTCATTCAATAACAGTTATCGTTAATATTAGTCTACAAAACAAATGCAAGTATAATGTGATGGCATAAATAGGATGATATTAACCTTCACAACACACACCTTTTAGCATCTTAATAACCTGCTGTTCTGTATCTGTTCTTACGTCACTTTGTTGTGACACATTATCCGGAAAGCTTAATGTTGTAAGTCGACATAATAAACCATCCTCGTTGCCAAACAAAATATCGCATTAATACCTGATGCTTTCGAAGGTATAACCCAAACACAAATTAGGACTAAAACCTTACATCCTACCTATTATAAATATCCGGTCATCATTTTATATATTTCATATTTCATGATCGCACTACTCAAGAAGCGATTACATGTATCCCGCA
The DNA here is from genome assembly GCA_019776165.1 of Pogonognathellus flavescens. Taxonomy (NCBI): domain Eukaryota; kingdom Metazoa; phylum Arthropoda; class Collembola; order Entomobryomorpha; family Tomoceridae; genus Pogonognathellus; species Pogonognathellus flavescens. Next base: position 9,968 of record JABASD010001247.1, on the reverse strand, counting down.
TTTGGTACAGAATTTATGAATGATATACCTACAAACCACATTCTATCTCTACAAGTAAATGAGACCATTAATGACATTAGTACTTTAGTGCTATATGGTTATCGTTTTGTCTGAAGATTAAAAGTATATTTTTACTTCTAATATATAAATATGTACTTCATACATATTTCCACGAAGAAATGGCAGAACTGAAGCATAAAGGTTTGAAAAGCTTGAAGTGTATAGCAGTGGCAGCCGTAGCCTTCTACTTTTGATATTGTCTTGAGACTGTGTTATGTGTAGGTAATTTAAAACATCAGTTGCAGTTGTTCTTTGGTGCGTTCGTTCGTTCGTGTGGCGACTGTCGACTGATTTCCACTTTCCACCATACCAGAGAGTGTTCGTAATATTTAGGAACAAATACGCATTTGCAGTACACACACTCCTTTGACTACACAAAACTACACTATAAATATGTAACTCAATTGAAGCCATAGTGCAATGCCAGTTATGCAGTGACGAAGAGGGTTGTTCTTGCTCATATCCTCATCTTCATCTTATTTTTTCATGGGTAAACACAGCTGTCATGCCATTTTGGACTTTCGAGAGGAAAGCCAAGGAATGTTCCTGTCTGCTTCTCAACCGTACCAACCAACAGCCAAACCAAACTGAAGAGACTTGGGAAGATCCGTTGTGTGTTGCCGTGTGCCTTGCGGTAGCAGCCAGTATATAACTCTTACTTTTTACATCACTAACATAATCACACATACATACACATCTCTATACATATTAGAACTACGAGAGACGAAAGTGAAGTAAAGCCCAAGTTTCTCACAAAGTGTGAATACTCTCATCTCAAGTATGCATCTTCCAACTTCCAACTCAAGACATTTCCTTTCTATCTACAAAATCCAACACGACAACCATACTCTTTCTAAAACTCCAACGCTGCAGTAACTACACACACACACACACAAGCAAGCATTAATATGATATTCCTAGAGCACAGAGTATTAAGCTATACCACCAGTAATATTCTAACATTGGCTATACTATTAAAAGTACTGCGTACCACCACTGAAGACTACAAGACAATGTTTAAGGCAATTTCTTACATTTACATATCACCGATTTCCTACTTTCTTATTACACTACCACAGAAACTATCTGTAGATAGAAGAGGCAGTGCAAAATAATCATGTGTAAGTTGTAGCTCCGTCGTCTCGTCTCGTATTACTCGTACCATGTTCATTTTACTAGCAGAATACAGCCTTAACAGCTTGCTGTCTGTCTGATTGCGAGTTTTTGTCTCGAGATGCGACTTGTGAGTAGATATCTCCATACTACACACATACTGTACCAATATACAAAACAAATACTCTGCGAACGACTTAACCCAACACTACTCCAGGGGTTACGTAAATATTGCAATATAAATATAGCCTATAAGATAAGCTGGTAGTCGAAATGAGCCACATATTTACTATACTGATTAATTCTTCAATAACTTCAGATATGAAATGAGCACATTTTTACGCACGCATACATCACATGCTTATACATAAGTTATTGCGTTGTAACTGTAACAAAACGTACAATGTACCAAACATAATACATATTACTTATCTTATTATAAAAGTGCGAACAGGAAATCTTAAATACAAGTTTATTTTAATCGATTTACTATATTTGGCACGCAAAATACTTTATGTAGTAAGTTATATATCGTAATAGCACATTAATAAGTTATATTTTATGTGGTACAGTTGTAAAATGTGTACAAGCAGTGCAGCAATACGTCTTGCCTTGCAATGTCAAGTCTCAGTTTCGCCTCAACGCGTCCTCAGACTCAGAAATCGTGTGTACTAGAATGTATATAGCACTAACACACGGCTCCGGGTTTACGATACGCTTTGTGTCAAGATTAGAGATGTTACTGCTACTTACAATCCCTCAACATAGAAAAACAGAATCCAAGCTAGCTGGTATTACTAATAAAAGTTTGTTTATTATATGATGTTTACAATTACCGCAGTATTACATTTCTTTTGCCTAATAATAAATACCATGAACCACGAAACATGCAAATCATGCAAAATAAAGTTTGTTCTACTATCCTGAACTCCAAGTTGCACTAATCTAGTTAAAACAACGAGCCCACAACACACCGCACCCAAGTTACATTAGAGATAGACGGAACGGAAACACCAACCACTAAAACATTACAAATAGTTATACAAACAGTTCCAACTTCCAAAACCTTCACATCACATCGTATTCGTTGGTGGAACCATTAGGCCAAGCTTCACGTACTTAGTACGTACGCACGTACATCTATTTTTAGAGCAATCCGAGAAGCGACTAGGAGAAAAATTAGAGTCAGGACAGGAATTCAAAGCTGTGGGCGACGATCCATACGTAGTAACAGCACTGAAATCTAAATAGCTAAACGGTCGTTTCATTCGATAACATGCATTGATAGGAATGGAATAAAGTGCTTTCATCTTAATATTTCCAAGTCAGTACGGTGCATGCAGCATCCTACCTAAACCTAAGTACCTAGCCATACTTACATTACATTACATACACATCTATAAAATATCCCGGCCCTCAAAGATAAGAAATCTCTACACAGGTCGATTTGATACGTACATGCTGCAAGGGATCAAATGATTAGTTGTTTTACTTCTTTACTAAAGATAAGATTTTAAATCTATACCGTCAATTCAAGTCGTAATTTGTTTTCTCTACCTGTACACTTAAGATTATCACACAATCAACTTTGTACTATGTATGCCTATTACATTATATCTATAACTTACTAAACATAAGACAACTAGCTGCGGATACGTTATAAAGTATAACAGTAACAATGTAAGTCATTTTTTCTTTACAAACTTGCATCTGTATAAAATATACATTTCTGTATTTTATTCATATTTACCATCTCTACAATGTGTAGGTAAAGTATGTATGTACTCTATGTGTGTATTATAAGAAGTTTTGTTATGCTTTATTTTGCTTTTATTTATGAATATGATGTTTTGTGTGATTGAAGTCAACACTCAACACGTCAAACAAAATTCAACTATTTAATACCATAGGACTACTACTATTATTAGTGTTTAGGGTCAATAAGTCTCAAGTACATTGAAGTATAATGCAGATTAAAGGTCAATCCGAATTCTTAGGAAAATAGCTTAACGTAGTATTAACACTATAGCAATTAACAGTACCATGATGATGATGAATGATTGCTAAGGTAGGCATTTAATTCTGGATACAGGTACCTTACATACGATTCAACTAGACTAACTCTACCGCTAGGTACACAAAACACAACACACCATTGTACTTAAGAATTTATGCATGATTCATTGCATATTGTGCATTATTAAGCGTGCATTTACATTTACAATGTTTACATTCTATCTTTCGTACCCTTACTTTACTTTACCATATTACGTTCTAATATTCCGTATCAGAAGGTACATCCTTTCTTTCCCATAGCAATTATTCCTCACAACGCCCACCGCCGTGAATGTCCCGTATCGAGCCAAAGATAACTCAAACTAAACCACCTAGTTGTGGTGTGTATACTTTTGCTGGTTGCAACAACAAGCACAAGCTTGGACAGAACGTAATATGACCAAGGCATCTCCACAACAAGACATCCATTATTCCTTATCCTTACTTTACGTATAGCAATAATATTATTTTTCTTATGTACTGCCATGCCTGCCTCGAACATAAAACATACTCAGGTGTTCTGTTTTGCTCTTCAACGTCAACCTCTTCAACCCTTCATTCAATAATACTGTTAATCTTTTAAAACTCAAATGCAAATTAGTAATCCCCCTTTACACCTTCCTTTCCTACAAGCATCTCTATATATGTAAGTACTACAACAAAATCATTTGCTCCTTATAAGATAATTCAACATCAATAAGCACAGTAAGTGCTCACAATAAGAAGTAAGTACATAATATCTTGCGAAGTAATATTATGTGCTCATGTACTTGTACTACATGCTCACCTCACACAGTTCTATGTACATCTTTCAAGGGTTGAAGAGTTGCATTGTAGCCATTATGGATATTATCTGATTTGATGTTCCGGATGGGATTACTGATTAAGTTCCTTTAATCAGCAAACGATAAACTGACAATTGAACCCATTTCACTGTGTTACGACCATACTATCACATTATTTTGCATAGAAACTTATATACTATCATCCATATATAAAGACATATATTGCGAATAGAATAGTTGCAATAATACTTGCAGGAATCTACTTATTATTAATGTTACTGCTACAAAGACAGATAAATGTTTGTTTAGTATAGTAGTACGATGTAAGTAACACAATTCTGTGTGGTTTACTTAAATCTATATATACATCTGTATATAATTCAATAATTGTTATGGACAATTAAGAAAGACTTGATAAAACACACAGAACATGAGTACTACAGAGATTTGTCAAGATTGATACTTATACGAAGTACATAGTAATAAAGTGGAAGCTCAACAGCCGAAGAACTGATGCATAATGTCACAATGAACATAATACAACACATGTACCATTACTATGAAGAACAAAACAATCTGATTTGCCTGAGTACTGTAATAAACGCGAGTATAGAGAAGAGAATGAGATATACATGTGAACTAGCACAGTACCACACAGCTTCATGCATACAGTTTACAGTAAACTGATTGTTGATGGTAACATCTATCTACATGGCTTTCTCAAGTCAAGCTCTCCTTAAAAGAAACTGTGGGCCAAGGCGTAAGGTGAATATTCGAAAACTGAATGAATGAATGAACGATATATAAGAACTAGAACTATACTCTCTTGTCTTTTAAGTACAAAGGGAAATATACAAAGAACACAACCACGAAACTTGCATGCAACAAACTTTACCTAATACCTAGCCTACACATTGTATTGGTATAATAGATTCTTTGCTTTACTAGATTCACTTGCATATATATCGATAGGTAATATTATACGATGAAATGACTCTTCCTCTTTAGTATCTCTGAACTAACAATTTCCATTTACTGTATACTGATGGTAGTATATTACAATTAGATTTATTGTTAGTAGTAGTGGCTCTTATTTCTTGTGTTTTCGTAAGAAGGCTAGTATTTTGATACGATAGTGAAACAAATTCTCATTGCATACCAAAATACCAATATACACTTATCAATTTGAGTATGTACAGATACACTTGTATTTTTGGCTAAATCTAAACAGAGACGAGGTCGGACAAGGAAGGAGGACTATTACCTTGTGATTCATGATTTTCCCGTAGGTTTCAACAAGAGATTCGGCATAGAAGGGCGTCTCCCCGTACAGCATCTCGTACATGCACACACCCAAAGACCACCAGTCACACTCCGGTCCATACCTTCCTTGACCATCTTCCATTGCCTGCAACATCAACAAATTTAAATTTTTAAACATCTTTTACTTGTTTATTTTACACATAATATTCTCATATTAGGCATTTTGATTCATACTCCATAATATGCATCTCATTAGTTGCACATAATATTATTTTCAGCATCGATTGTACATAATATTTCTTTGTGTGTTAGCCACCACGGCACATAACTTACTATTGTTACATTCAAACAGACATGCAGCAATTCTCAATGTGTGTGGATTGTATGAGAACAACAGACATAACTTGTCTAAAGTTGACTTGACTCAACTTATGAGTCCTTTTCATTTCCTTCAGTCACTTTCCCAAACACGCACTCGAATCTACCCCTTCTCTCTATATCAACTCTTTTGTAATAGAAACAGAAACCAGAAGCTAACGCTAAGTAAGTAAAAGTAGGAAGGTGCCTAGCTGAGCGGCTGAGTCTTCCTTTCAAAACATAAACTTTTTTCATCATTTCTATCCCCTATAGGAGGTATCCTGAGTATCCCTAGTTTACGATAAGTTGATTCGACCGGTCTCGAACCATTGTTTACTTCTTGTTATGCCTACTTAGAATTTTAGTTTGGCTATACGCTACAATTCTACAAAGGTATCAACAGAGAAGACATAATAATAATAATGGTAACACAGTTAGCACAACAGCACAGCTATTCTTCGTGACAGCCGTATATAACGAATTGGGGATAAATGAAGCTACGCTATCTATTCTAAATTAGATTCACCACATTGCATTGTGTTAACACAGTAGCATTAAAGCATTATTGGTGCTTACACGAAGTATTTCTGGTGAAATATAGTCTGGAGTCCCAACAGCTACATTGCTCTGCACTGTACCATCTTCTTGCAGTTTGAGACATGAGCCGAAGTCAGCTAGACGGATATGACCGTTGGCATCAAGAAGCACGTTATCTGGTTTGATATCACGGTGAACATAATGCAGCTGGTGAATAGAATTTATGGCAAGGACCATTTCACAAATATAGAAACGAGCCATGTCTTCAGGAAGTCGATCTTCGAATTTGCTTAGAAGAGTTAACAAATCCCCACCGCAGTAGTAATCCATGACAAGATACTGAAATACAACACAATCAAATTAGAATCACATTCTTATTTGTCTTCAACATGAAATATCAATGCGTGTATAATATGTATAATGTAAATAACTTCCTCAATAAATTAGCCACTTTATATTTTAGAAACTTTCTTTGTACTACAACTACAAGTGTATAAACTTCTACAAGTGTATTGTAGAAATGGAAAATAGTTACCACTACATGCTATAATAAATATCACAAGAATACCATTTGTTTTCCATGCAAAAAATTGTCTGCACATATTTTATGGAAAAATGAATGTTTTCAAAGTATAAGTAATAAACATTATGCGAATCCCTTGTTCTTGTTTTAGTTTTTTTGAAACAGTTCATTATAAAAGCAATGTTATGTCATATCCTGAGACTATGACATATAATATATGAAAGGGTAACTAACAAAATATTATAGAATGGTAATTTTGGTGAGGAGATGCGAATATGATTATTTACGACAAGAGGACAGCTATTTATATAAGCGTTTTTATGACTGAAACACAATTTTTGAGGGTTAATGCAGATAATTTACCAAGTTAGTGTCGTCTTGAAATGCATAGTGAAGATTGGTGATCCACCTTCTGTCCCCATAGACTAACACATCTCTTTCCTCTTGAAAACATGCCGTTTCAGCCCTTTTCAACATTTCCCATTTGTTAAGAATTTTCATCGCATAGACTTTTTCGGTCTGCTTCATTTTCACAACTGCAACTTCTCCGAAAGCTCCCCTACCAATCACTTTTAGGATTTCAAAATCATCTGCATTCAGCCGCATGGACTTAACCCGTGACGCTACGGGTTTCACTGCATTAAACAAAAAAACATCATTTTATTTTTACAAATATTAACATTGTTATGCAAATAATATACACTCCAGTGTCAATGTCACATTGTACATATTCTACAGTACAATAATATCATTATTATTGTACAAACTTTTATACACAGCATTTTTTACATATTCATAGCCCAGCATGACTCAAAACTTTGTAGATACAATTTCAGCATTACGGTAATGTTAGCAGAAGTTTCTAGCATTCATATTTTAATCTTAGCCAAACACATCACATCATAAACATAAAACCATAAAGCTTCAGTTAACGTCAATGCTATTGGTTTTTTACATCTGCATATTTTAACGTGGTGAAATACAGCTACAACACTTTCTGCTCTGCTCTTTCCTATTCCACCAATACAGCAGTGGCCGAGTTGGCTAAAACATGTAAGGACACATTTATTATTATCTTTATAGTATAAATGTGTAAATGTATAGATACATTTGCATTTTGCATGCAGCAAACCTTACAAAATTTATTATGTACTAAAGAAACCACACACATACGAGATACGACACAACACAAAAACTATGCAGAATCACACAACTAATAGCAAACATTCTATATACACATTTGCTTTATAAGACACATACAAAACCTGTATAAATGTTTAAACAGTTTAACGTACCTATTGTATATGTGCGTGGAGGTTGTAAATTTGAGAAGATAAAGGTGGAATGATAAAAATCTGTTTTTGCTAATGCCCATCCGCAGTACAACATTGTCTACATTGTGCTATAGGCTATAGGTATAATAACTAACCTACTGTAGGTAAGTTAATGAATGTAAATGTAGCTTTGCTAGTACCTACGCAAGTAAGCTGTTAACAGTTGTAGTTAAATATTTTATGTTTAGAAATATATTCTAGGATGGTATAACGGTACTCCCGAGAATCTTCCATTTACATGTTTCATATACAACTCTTTTGAAGTCTAATTTTATCAAACTTCTCCAGCTGGATCATTAAATTAGTAATCTAATATACCAAATGGTAAAAAGGCTTGTTTAGCAGATTTAATTACCATTTGGCAAAGCCCATGGAATAATTGGATAATTGCTACAGATTTCATATTCATGTAACTATATTATAATATTATGTATATTACTTACTATCCGTTTCTTTCACATAATGTGGTAGTTGCAGTTATACCTACAAATTGAGGTCATCAAACAATCAGTTTTGAAGGCTTTCCTACGAATTATGATTGTGCCCTATGCCCAAATGGCTTTTATCTGTCTTTATCAAAAACAAAAATAATTTTATAATTCATTGGTTCACTCTCGCTCGTGATTATTGTAAAAAAGAATAACAGAACTTCTACATATCAGATATATCAGCAAAATCAGCATTTATCTCAGAGTAATTCATTTTACGCTTGTGCGATTCCGAAGGTATTACAAGGTACAAGATAATGTGTTCAGTAGTAAAAGTCCCGAAGTCCCTGATATAAATCATGCTTTGCAGTTTGCAATATGTACTTACTTGTAAAATAACGAAGTTTACATTATTATATCGAATCCATGTCCGAATCCATAAATCAATACTTGCGAAGAATTGTTTATTGCATTCCTATTTTCCTATATCGTCTGAAATTGTGAAACTGCGCATAAATGATATCTATACATGCAATGCAATGTTCAATATATTTATCATCACGTAATTATGAGATAGTTTATAAAGTATTATAAATTGCTATTCACATCACTTCGTTTAGATCTACTACATAACTACGTTCTATCATCCTTCGATTATAGTTCTCTTCTAGGTAATAACATTTTTATTTTCGGCATGCCATAGCCATAGTTTTATACAACGATGTACATTACATATTTGATGCAATATCCTTGACTAAAATAATTCAATTGAAGTAATATCCCAATAAAATAAAAGCAAATAAATGTGCCAGAATATGCAACATGTTTTTACGTTGTGTTATTCAAGACTTGTTACAGATACTACTGCAAGCATTCTCAACTTAGACTGATGCTTAGTTCGTGTGGAAATAAAACTAAATTATTGGCATCACATAATATGGTTTATTGGAATTTTTGCAACAGAGTAAGTACTGGCCCATTCGATAAGCGCGAAACATGCATCGTTTTTTTAAAACTAAAATGTGTGCATCCGAAAGACATTGCTTTGAAACCTTCGTTTCATTTTTTGTTGGGTCGAAATTTCCCTTGGTTGGGGGAGGGGGGTCTTTTGTTTTTGCCAACTTTAGAATTCTGTATCTCAGCCATTTTTTGACCAATCAGGCTGAAATTTTTATAGGAGTTAGGCAACATGATTCCCCTGGGGGGTTTATTACAAAACTTCCAAAAAGTTGGCGCCAAATTTTTTTTGAATTTTTTTACTTTTCAGAACCATGGTAACCCAGTCAGTTTTTGTCGGATCGGGCTAAAATTTTTACAGGAGACAGAAAACATGATTCCCCAGGCGGGTAAAATATAAAATTTCCAAAAAGTTTTAAAAAATTAAAAAAGTTTCAAACCTCAGTTTTTTACAAATTTTATATTTAACCCCCCTGGGGAATCATGTTTTCTATCTCCTGTAAAAATTTCAGCTCGATCCGACAAAAACTGACTGGGTTGCCATGGTTCTGAAAAG
>JABASD010001246.1:0-44192 GCA_019776165.1 Pogonognathellus flavescens | reverse complement strand
AATATTCTTATTTTAACACGTAATGCAGCGGCTGTTGGAGCCAATATCACAGTATCGTCGGCAAAAAGCAGTAAATGTATTATTGTTTTTCTATCTATATGAATTCCAGCTGCGTATGACTTTTGAAGAATATCCTCTATGTTATTTATATACAAACTGAAAAGAAGTGGAGATAAAGTTTCTCCCTGAAGTAGACCTTCCGTGATATTAATTTTTTCCGTATGGCCTTCATTATGCCGTATTTGGGTAGTACTATTCGTGTAGAGCCTACTCAGGATTCGAATAAGCTTTGCTGATAATCCTAAGTCATTCAGCTTTGACCATAATTTGTTATGGCATATGGAGGGAAAGGCACGCTTGAAGTCCACAAAGAGGGCATATACTTGTTTGTTTTTTCCATTACTTGTACCGAGTTGAATAGTAGCATTCAGATTAAATATCTGCTCTTCGCAGCTTCTACTACATCTAAACCCAGCTTGTGCTTCTGGTAACAGATCAGAGGATTCAGCCCAGCTATAGATCCTATCCTTCAGAATTGACGTGAATAATTTTAGGGAACAATTTAACAAGGCAATCGGGCGGTAGTTGAGTGGATCCGTATCATCTCCTTTCTTAAACAACATTACCGTTTCTGATTCGGTCCACGTTGAAGGAATTTCTTCGCTGTCTAAAACTTTATTATATATGTCACACAAATATTGCTGCGCTTCTGAGGTTAAATTTTTATAGAATTCATTGCTTATGCCATCAGGTCCGGGAGATTTGGCATTTGCCAGTTTTTTCAAGGCTCGCTGAAGTTCATGCAGCACAATTGGCGTATCCATATAAGGGTGTAGCACCCCTTGGAAATGCATGGTAGTATTTACCTTATTTGGCATCACGCTGTGGTAGAAGTCTTCCCATTGTTCTTTACTAACTTTTTGCATTTTGACTGCTTGTCTTTTCGTCTGTTTTACCTCTTTCCAAAATGCTGTTTGATTTTTGATCTGATTTAATTTTTGCTGTTTTTCAGTGTAGAATTGAAGCTTTGCATTTTTAATTACGAGTTTGAGTTCTTTTCTTGCTTCACGTAACTCATCTCTTTTTTCTTTTGGCCATCCACATTTATTGGCTGCATAAAGCTTATTATAAACTTCTCTTGATTTTTGTTTACAAGTTATGTTGTACCACGGTTGTTGGGTAAGCATTCTTGGTGTCTTTGTTTTTATCATTTTTGATCTATCCGCAGCACTAATAATCAATTCGTTCAGGTTTTGTATTGATGGGACTTTGCCTGTATTTTTCGTGACCATTTCTTGTATACTCTTCTTGTACTCTGTAGCCATATCTATTTTCCATCTAATTTGTGTACTTAATGTTTCTGGTTTAGTATAAATATTTTGTAGGGATAATATGAGTATGGAGTGAGAGGAGAGATTGGAATTAAGGATATTTAGCTGCCTTACGTTATGAACCGCCTCATTGTTTACCATAAAAAAGTCTATAGTACTACTGCCTTTACCATGAAAAGTATATTGCCCTTCTAAATCCCCTTCCGTGCGACCATTTACAATTATCATATTCGTCTGTAAACAAATATCAATTAACCTTTTTCCTTTAGTATTTACAGTTGTGTCGTTGGCTTTTCTATTAACACTCATAGTATTAGTAGGTTCGAAATTCTCATTAGCATCTTCTGATAAATTCCCTATTCTACTATTGAAGTCACCTGCCCATATTACTTGTGCCTGTGAGTATATTTCTTTTAAGTCATGTACATAGAAATTAACTTCTTCTAATATTTCGTCGAGTATTTCATTTGGTGGGACATAAATTGTTACAAATATATATATTTTTTTGGTGTTTTTGCATCGCAAGGTTAATATTACAAAGTTGTCACATTTAATATCGTTTATAAGTGCTAAATGCATATTATGGTAAAATACCACAATTCCTTTTTTTGCTCTACCTTTTGTATGTTCTTTTTTTGCAAGTACTTCCACAAAATTATATTCATCTAACCATGCACTTTTTACAAATTCCTTTACATGCCAAGTTTCTACAAATGCCATTATATTTACATTTAAAAATTGTTTCCTAATATTTACGTCCAAATTATAAAGATTGCCTACACCTTCTATGTTACAAAATAAAAACCTTACAGCCGGCTCTGTGGGTAGCTCCCGTCAATTTTGTCTTCTAACGTGCGGCACCAGTGACCCTGCCACGACCCGTTCAACTTGATTGTTCACTGTTACCATAAACTTGTCAACTATTTTCGGATTTCTTTTGTCCTCCCAGATAAAAAGGCTGTTCCCTCTAATAGATCCCCAGAAATCCTTATTAGTTTCAGTTATATTTTTTAACCTCTCCCGAAGTAACTTTTGTTGTTCCATTTCTGATGCAGTCCAGTCGTGATCCATGGATAAACTTGTAGATCTTAAATTCCTTTTACTCCTCATGACTAGTTTTTTGTCGTAAGTCCTCACAAACTTTATCAGAACCGGTCTTCTGTTTCCAATCCTTCCTAGTCGATAAATGTCATCCACGTCCATCTCTGGCAGCTTCATTTCCTTCCACACGTCTTTAATTCTGTTATACAAATCGTCCTGTGTTTCCCGTGCGCTTTCGGGTATTCCCCGAACGACAATGTTTTTTTCTTTTTTAGATTTGTTGAGGTGCTGTACTTCTTTTTTTAACGTCTGTATGGTACTTTCCATCCACTTCACTTTGTCTTCCACTTCTTCCACTCTTTCATCTATAATCACTTTTAATTCTTGAATTATTTCCCTTTTTATTGCACTTATTTCACTACTAATTATTTTAGTGATTCTGGCGAAATCGTCTTCCGTCAAGGTCGTACCCATTGCTCTAGTTTTTATATCAACTAAATCACTTGTTTGAAAATTTTGCACAGAGTTATTTTTGTCAGAACTTGTTTTTTGCACTTTATTTGGGTTTCCTTCAGTTGCTAGGTCCAGTGTTCTTTTTGCACTTTTAATTTGTCTGTCAGGCTCAGTATTGCTATCCTTAATTGGAGTTCGGAACATTCTTATAATTCTTTTAATGGTACACACAATAACATTGTTCTTAACTTAGTTTAGTGTACTATTTAGAAGAGAAGTTGTCGCTTTAACAATTCGTGAGCAAGTTTTTGGTGAATAATTCGCCCCTAATTAATTCCGAATCCATATAAAATCATCACTCACTAAAGCAATAAAAACATTACATAATATAAAGAAGGTGAATCAATTATCTTATAATTAGTTCATTATTATACAATACAGATTCTCTACTATAACAACTTCAAAAAATGCACTTAGAGCTTTATCTTGTACACTGTTACGCATTGTTTGCACATTACAACATAAAATATATTACGATCTTTAAGTGTGCAAACTACATTCTCTATACCATATTAACTATATTACGATATACAAATACCTGAAGTATGTGTATATATGTATAAGCTTGTCAACAATAAAAGTTGTTGAACATACGTCTGTTAAAGTGGTTTATATAAGTCGTACAAGACAATTCTCTGTATAATCATAAAATATTTGGCAAAAAAGAACTGAGGAAGAATAATAATATTATTATGTAGTGTTGTTGCTCATGAAAGGAACTTTCTTATTATAAAAGACTAACTAGTAATTGTGGCTGTTGTATATGATTATGTAAAAACGTGCAAGTCTTCGACTTTAGTTACTTGCACTTGTGTTGTACCTACTGAACCTACTAGCACAGAGCGAGCAAGACCATGAACAATCTTCACGCATCCTCTCAAAACAAGACGCAATTTTACACAATAAAGAATAAAGATCATCCCATCTTCACTCGTTTGTTTTTATTCGCCTTAATTACTGTTATTACATTACAACTATCATCTTTTACTCGCCAAGCTCATCCAACAACGCAATGCAACACATCCAGAGCAATGCTTGTTTAAATAACCAACTCATCTTCTGTCTTTTATTATTGATTCTCTTTCCTAATAACCAAGTTTTGTCTTACGCGTCTCTCTCTCTGTGCGTTCGTATTTACTAATAATGCACTTATTAATTTTGAATACTTTCTGACGCAATTTTACATTACAAATGTGGATAATATTATAGTTAATGAGGTTCGTTGAACGAATTTGTGTCATCCTTTTACTCTATAGACAGTTGAAAATTAAAAGGAGATATGAGCAGTTTGATTAAGCGCGTGCTTTAATCAGATCTGATGATATTCTCAGATTGCGATCCCATTTCATAAATAGCAATCAGAACACAACTTCCAAATATTTCAATATTTTTTACCAACATGATTATTATTAAATAGGTAAATATTATTATACTAAGTGTACTATGAATATAGACACGACATTCTCTTTTGAAATTATTTCATGCGCATAAAAATTTGGGATTTGGCAATAATTGTGAGTCTAATGATGACTCCATGACTAATAATCGTTGATATACTCGTCTGAGTGCGTATCTTAAGTGCAAATGCAATTACTTTTCATGTTTACTAATCAAACATGCCGGCAGATATATATTTGCACATTTGGATTATGATTCGATCGTCATACTTTTGAAATTGTGCAGATTGAATGAATTGTGCATTACGAAATGCTAATAATAATCTCAAATTATCAAATCATGTCCTCGTAAGTTCTAAACTGATTGAGCTTTTCTTGTTTAATAGTAAAAGGTACGAATATTTTATGATTGTGTAGGGTGGGCAGTTCTAATTCATGTCCTTTTAGATTTTATCTTCAAAGGATTTCAATATCTGACATCGTTTATTTCTTGCACATCCCCCAGATACAGTTTCGACGCGGCGCAATAATTGCCCACGTATTTATTACCTACTTTTACTAGAAGCAGGAGGGATCATTTGTTTTAAGGAGACAGACTGTGATTCAATTGACTATTGGTAGGAAATCCAAAATCATTTCTCAATCGCACTCACATTTTGCTTTTAGTACGGGATGTGGGAATTCCATTTGCCATTATGATTGCGAGGGCATGCAGGAAGTGAATTTTTTCATGGATAATGCTACAACCGCATCCGACGGCGGCCTACAGATAAAATTCAATACTGCTCATGTTGTTGGCATAAAGTTGGCAGCAACACAGTCCTATAAAAAATGTTTGCATATTATATTCCTGTGCGTGTGCAGTCTGCCGATGACTAAAGAATTTCGTGTGTATGACATCTGCGTGTCATAGTAGTTTACACTCCCATACTTTAATTTAAACAAAAATTGAAAACACATCTTTATAGGAAAATGCCA
Source organism: Pogonognathellus flavescens (assembly GCA_019776165.1). Classification (NCBI taxonomy): domain Eukaryota; kingdom Metazoa; phylum Arthropoda; class Collembola; order Entomobryomorpha; family Tomoceridae; genus Pogonognathellus; species Pogonognathellus flavescens. Next base: position 38,932 of record JABASD010001246.1, on the reverse strand, counting down.
TGTGAATTTTATTGAAGTGTCAGATTGGCTTTTCACAAGTTCAATGGGTATACGCTGCAAAAATCGCGGGTGAATAAATACAAATGCTTTATGCATCTTAATGTATCTTCGCTAATTATAATATGTCCAACATATTTATTTGAAATTCGCAGTGGCCACGGAAGCTATCATGAAGTAGGTGTGCATAATGTTTCAGTATACCCGGGTGTACAAAATTGGTGTAACTTGAATTGGGACGAAAATTAAACAAAATTAGTTAGAAAATGAATTTTCCATTTTAGCTATGATGTTTAATTCCATGTGTGGATGCTTGTGCTTACATTCCGGTTTTTAGTTTTGTGTGAAAAATTCAAAATTTTAGGCTATACATTGCATACTATTTTACTCGGGCATTTTTCAGGGTGTGCATTGCACACCCTTCACAATAGGTACTGCGGCCCCTGTGAATACCAGAACTTAAGTCAATACAGACAGTGTGCACGAAAACATATTATAGATACATTATCACTTTAAAATATGAACTTGGACTGCATTTCAAACAGAACGATACGAATACTTCCGAATTACTGTATCTATGTATACCATAGTTATTTATTAGCGTATAGTGTAAAAAATAAACTTTATTTAATCAAGCTCAACACACTAACATTCGTAAGTGAATTAAATGTACTTTAAAATGATTCATTCCTCCATATTCTTGCACTTCGTGCACTGTCAGATTAAGGCAGTGTATTGTTTGTGCATATAATTAAATTTCATTATTCATTTGTTAGTGCGACCGTTATTATGCTACACAAATAGGTGTAGGATGGAAATCTAAACTGGATTCAGTTTGATATAGAATGAAAATAACGGTATATATACGCATTGTATGTATGCATTAGTTAATTAGATCCAACAGTAGTATACGTTTGTTGTGTATAGAGTTTGTGCGTACATACAAGTTTAGAGAGCAAGAACAAATGGGACATATACACGGCCAAAGTATTTACTGTCAGAGCAAAAAACTGAAAAAGTGCATAATGATTAATGTTGGTTTTTCATGACAAAATATTTAAATGAAGGCAGGGCAAGGCAATAATGGCAATCAGCCATTCATTCACAGAGACAAGTGCACTAGCTAGCTGCTACTTAAATTAAAATATTTTATAGTCTGTACGTACAATAATGCCTATAGAGAGTGTGAGTAAGGGCAGGTTTAAAGGTAGAATAGAGTTGTAAAGGAAGCATTATATGCATGAGGGGCGATTCCCAAAGTCAGTTCTGACAAATAAGTATTTCCAAAAATAGCAACATTTTTAAAGTATCTTGTTCCTGCATTTCTACAATTCACGTTGCACTTTGTCCATTCGCCAGTAGTTCCGTACTACATAACTGTGAAAGAAACATTATGCTAATGTTGTTTTATTACAAACATATACGACATGTCCATTACGCAATCAACGGTACAGTACGGTAACATGGAGAGAAGGTAGTATGGTTACAGATGTAATAATAATAATAAACAACAAAGAACAGCCAATGCCACACAAACAGGGAAACGATTGACTTGTTTCTTTTCTAGATCGAAAAAAATCCAATATTACGTCACCGCATCACAATCGTCGAAATAAATCGAAAGAATGACTCATTCCGTTGAATTGTTGTCGCAACGATTGCACTCGCATAGAGATAGAATCCCTTCTTTTCCACCCTCCTCATCTTCCACCGGCTCCAGTCTCACATAAACTCACAACTATAATATTATATACATTCTGTGCAATATTTAACCCCTTTGCTTGTACCTATACTCATATTATTATAATAATACACCTGAGTGTCTGCATAATGGGCAATACAAAAATTATTGAGGAGAGTTACAGCTACAACGTGGCCGTACTGTCACTTTGTAAAATCAAAGTTGAGAAATAGCGATTTATGACGAGCACGTTTTTCAGACAAGATATTTTTGGGATTATTGCAAATCTTCTTCTGTTTTTGATTGTTTGGATTGATTAAGAATCTCATCCTTTCTTTTTGCTTAAAGTTAATATATTGTAGAAGATTTGTGAAATTATTGATGTTCTTGTTCGTGGTTGTTAGGTATAGGAGTATTTGTGTAATGTATAGGTTTACGTGTACAATCAAAGCGAGTGAATAAATTAAAGTAAAATGTGGTCCGAACTCGTGATGGTCTGATGGTGATTGTTAATTAGCTGAGACAATAACATAAAATATACACACAAAAAGAAAATTAGACGGTGCAGTAGAAAATCACATTGTAGTTTTAATTCAATTTGCTCAGTTCTTGTTTAACTCTGCGAGAATCGTCTGTTTTGCTTCATTTTTTATTTATGGGCAGAAAAACAAAGATTGCGGCTGACTATATATAAGGATAATTTAAGTATTTCATTGCAGCCTCATCTGCCTTTAGGAATCTGCATTGAGATGATTGAAGAAAAATTGAAGCATCAGATGAGCCAAAGATTCTCACATTCCTTATATAAGCAGCATCCAATATGGAAAGGCATAGTGCACTGCGTTGCACACTGGTATAATTATTATGTATAAATTATCTAATAAAATTCGTGAGAGAAATCGAGTAGTAGTCTTGTGGAATGAAACAGATATGTGGGTTGCTCCTTCAGTATATAATTTATCAGCATATTGTAAGGCTTATAAGATATAAATGCACGTAAAGGTACTGCATAGGGCAAAATGAAATGGATATTCGAGTTTTGTCGTCCCTTTTGCTTTTACTACGCTAACTAATGAATGATGAATGCATTTATTGTTCTTATAAGGAATATTTTAGCCAAGTAGTCTCCAACGTAGTAAATAATGCACTAAGTTTCGCCTCTAGTTGTGTTTTGTGTGACTAGAGAAAAAGTAAGTGAAGAGATCGACTCTGTGTGTTGTGGTTGTGGTTTGTGTGCGTGTATACATTCGATGACTTGACTTTGCACACGTTTTCTTTCCTGTTCTATGTAGCTGTAGACGCTCATAATATAGCTAAAACGTACTCTGAACTGATTCTTGTGCAGGTACAAATGAAAAAATCAGATTATGTAAAACACAAAGTCAACTTGAACAACTCTGAGCAACGACAACTTGTTAAAGAGACCAATCTCTCCTTTGAACAGGCCTCTCTTTCATTTAAATAACCTACACAGACCTGTACAAAGAAATTTTCCTATAAGTACCTTATTAAAGCATTTGACTTTTTATATAATATTGATTGTAAGCAATCTAATTTAGTTCTGTATGTGTAATGTTGTACGCACTCAAGATTTCTTACGCTGTACACGTCTATAGAGACATCATGTGTGACTGATTGTGAGAAAAACTAAAATGAAACTTTTGAAACTTAAAATAAACTTCAAATCACGTGCGGCGATTTATAACATTTACTTACTTGACAAAAAATCCTCAAGTGTTGTATCATTTTGCAATCTGTTGTCATTGCTCCTGCATTGTCTCCCGTTTAGGTTTGTTTTCAATAAATGTCCTTTGTACAGGTTTCTAAACATCGTGCCACACTGAACTACTTATTAGTAAATGGTAAAACTGCAAGTGGTAAAAACGGTAAAGGCTACTTATAAGTAAACTGAGAATAAGTGGGTGGTAAAAATTACAATTTGTTAGTCTAACTAAGTTAAAACAGACGGATACTTACTGTTGTGTTTACCTAACTTGTTAACGTAATAACAAAAAATATTTACACACTCCTTATACAATACTCACTTTGTTCTTTTATTCAGGATAAGCCACATAAAACGGTTGTTGCACCCAGAGCAGTGTAGGAAACCATTTAATTCTGTCTGAAACTCGTATAATTCTTATTGACCATTCCATATTAATTATTATTATACCTGCCCTACTATATTGACTATTGACTATGTAAAATATAATTCCTGTAATATATACAAACTGTATAACATTACAACAACAAAATATTGCAAATTATTCTGAAAGATGTAGTGATCTCGGGAGAATATTGCAAATATTATGTTTATAAACCCAAAAATTTCTTCATTGCTCCTTTTCATGGATCTTTCTTCAAGTGAGTAATTCAGATCAGTATTATGTAATAATTAATGCACAAAGGTATCCTTAATAAATAATGCATTATTCCAAATATTATTAAGTATAACTCGAGAACCTAAACAGCATACAAATAAAAGCTTAGAAAAATCCCTCAGCTTTAAAATGAATATTTGGACGGACAAAGCCTGTTGTGAGTTGCAATAAATTAACCGTTTACTTATAAGCAAATAATTATTCGACACAACGCGTAACCTTCCTAAGGTGAAACTGAGAAGTAAATCATAAAACATTAGTTAAGTCTACACAACGGAAAAAACTATACCTGTATGCAAATATTGATGTTCAGAAAACAAGGACGTGATATATTTTATGGCAATTTACACTAATCGTTTTGCATACAATGTAATAATACTAATAATAGTTGCAAGTGAACACATAAGTATAATGTGAGCGATTTGATAATAATGACGTGAATAGGTATCTGTACTTTGTACGGTGAGTCAACCTGAGTCACAGTCACCCCACGCATGAGACAACACTAACTATAGCAAAATGATTTGTGAGTAAATTGAGGACCTGACAAAGAATTTTGAAGAAGAGAAGAATTCAATATGGACTGGGTGAGTGGAAAAGGAGATGACTCTGTGGATGATGATGGACTTTTGGTTTAAAGAGGCAGAATGAGAGTAATGGTCGTTATAATTTCTAGTTGTGTGATGCATGGTGTGTGTTTGCTGGTATCAATTTCTCGTCGGCCTGATTTCCTCAAGGTAAAATACTTTAATGCTAATGATATGATTATAATAATGCGATAGTTTCAATGCTATTTCTACATACAACTGCATAACAATATGAAGTACCTGTGTGTTTCTTGTGTGTATCAAGCCATGTTAATATTATAGGTAAGAGGCTGCTGCTTATAGAAGAGGAGAAGTGTGGAACGTCTTAATGGTAAAGAAAGACGATAGCAAAAATCATGAAATTGCAATAAAGGAACCATTGCATTGCTTTGTGTGTTCTTCATGCTCCTTGTAGTGTGCACCGTGTCTCTATGTCCATTATCGTAAAAAAAGTTCATGTCGACAGTTTTTACTTTCATCGTCACGTCTTGCATGGCTCAGTCAACAATACACGTAACAATCTACACACAAATAAATGCAAGTAGTACACATACGCCAGGGTCACTCTGTCTATTTCTAAACGAACTGCAAGAATTTTGGGGAATTCGTTAAGTGTTCATTGCAAAATCAAATAAATGAGAATTCATGTAGGGGTAAAAGTTTTGTAAAGAAAAGATGAGTTTAGGATTCCCTGCTCATATTTCAAATCAAAATGACTATCGTGCTCAATAAATTATGTACTTTGTGTACTTTAAACACACTACAAATCTTGCAAAAGCGAGAAATGCAAAGAAAGAGTTAAAAAGTATGTAGGGACGAAATCAATGTAATTAATTTGTTTCAGCAAAGTTTATCTGTGTTAGTATTCTGTGCTTTTAATATACTTGGAGCAGTATTAGCATTAAATGTGCTACAGCTCGCAACGCGTCAAAATCCTCAAACAATGAAAAGTTAGCTAACAAGGTCAAATTATGGAACAAAAACTTTTCCACTTTACATAGATTTTTAAAAACTTCAGTTGGATGCACAGATGAAGAAGAATGGCAAATCCAGAGTGTACAACGCTGGAGCTTTGTTTTATTTCTGTAATATAACACTAGACTGGTGATTCTATAGCTCGTTAGCAACATTTGTTTCTATTTTGTGTGTCTTCAGAGTTAAGAGACGTCTGTGTATGGTACAATGTTAAAAATTGTGTGTAGTGCAAGTAGGTACCTCATTAGCCACTTTTTATACTTATGTAAAACTTTTTATGCAAAGGTAAGGTAAAGGTACCCAAGTTTGTTTACGACTTTTATTAAAATTTGCAGAACTCTCTCAGTAACTCTTATTGCCTTATCTTTGTCTGTGAGGAGTTAAAAGAATGTTAAAAATGTAAAATCTTCATCAGAAAATGAGAATCTCTTCTAACGAGATCCAGCTGAAAAGCCAAAGCAAGAAACGTTGTGAATTTGCGTTTAATTGCACTGTGGTAGTATTTAGGATCGTTCATTAGAGCGGATTGTGAGATGAAAGAAAGATTAATTCGTTGAGACAATCATCACCATTTACATTTTTGATGTTTGGATGATTAAGAAGGACGAAAATTAAAGCACACTTGTCTCAAGAGTGTTTTGTGTGTGTCTTCAACATCAACACATCAACATTCTAGACACTTTTACATGCATTTTGTATTTTCAACTGTTTCCTCTGCATCTAAAAGTGTTACTAAATAATCCTCAAGAGCTCATACAAAAATACACTTTATTATTTTTCTCTTTGAGCGTTTATGAGAAAAGGAACTGACGCAAAGAAATTAAAATCTTCACGCCAATTGCCAACCCTCTATAACATTGCCATGGTCGAAAATGTTAAGAAAGATTGGTAGTTGCAGCCGTGATGGAGTGTTTGGCCAAAATGTGTACTCGAGTATGTGATGCTAATAGTTTCAAAGGTTTCCTCAATAAATAAATACCTATGTTGTATAAGTAATCAATTATCAGGGCTGCCGAGGAGGCAGACTGCTGACAAGGCAGACGATGATGGAGAAACTGCTACTGCTACACATTCACCCGTCGTAAATACATCAAGATAATTGCTAAATTCGCTTGACGTAGGTTAGTGCCTATTTAAGCCATCTACTCCAATCATCAACCAACCAATATTTCTACGCTACACATTACCATCACCATTGCATCGGCTCTCAATGTACTTTTAACTTATAAATACCTAGTAAACGTTATCCAGGAAAATAAAATCTCGAAAAACCTTCAATTTTCTTATGGTGGGTTTATGTATGTACTTTATAATATTACACTTCAATTCTATAAATAGCTGGGTGTTCTTAAATTAGATAAAGAATCATGTCTACAGTTTTGTACAGTTTATTTCTTAATTACCTATACATTCATGCATAGCTTTAATTCGAGACATGTTTTGTAAATATACATACATGTTTTATATATACGCTCTTAAATGTTATGAAGACTATAGTGATAACGATAAGTGACAAAAAAAATTAACAAGGCAGAAAATAGAAGTTTAAGATCTTACAACACGCAATTTGCAACAGTTTTTCCAGTTTGGTTTGTGCAGACACTTAATATTATTATGTAGACGGAATTTTATGTATAAAATTATTTATACTTTGGCATTTTAATTGCCTAATTTAATGTCTACACATCGTTGATACAAGAATTCATACATAAACAATGTTTTTCAATTTCCACAGGGAGTCATTTAAATTTGGTGTAAAGAATAAAGTTAAAAACAGACATTATACCTATATAGGTATTTTTTATTTTTCACCTTTTTTATTTTTGAGGAAACTGACAAGTAAGTTCAAGGGTGTAAAAACAAAACACTATCCCTATGCCTACGTATAATTTGTATGAGCACATAGAGAGATAGTACATGTGTAAATTGAGTAACAAGCTTGGAAGTGGTTTTTGATTGCTTGTTATACTGGCAATCTGTGCAGATTACCTATGAATCATATTAAGCGACTAAATTGCAAGCAAACTTGCTCTATTTTACTTGTGTGACTCATAGAAATGACGGAGGATGATGTTGCTGATGTCGATTAGGTTAGAAAAATTTTTGCTGTGAATGAAGGTGGTGGTGGAGTAATCAGGGCATCAGAAGAGTCAGGACAAAAGCTTTAAACGTAAAATGTCCCTTTCCTCTTTTCTCACGAATAGTGGTCGTCTATCATATACCGTCTGTCTCTTGAATAAATCGAGTACATGTTGTATTGAAATTGCTATTCTAGATTACTTCGTACATGTTGAGCATAATAGAACGAAGGAACAATTAAAAAATCTCTAAATGGCTGTACACACAATCTACTGTTATTTCTCTGCTACAAACACTTGAATAAGTATTTCAGACTACTTGTGTTGTTGTTAGTTAGGAAATAAATGAAGAAAAGTGAATGGAAATTTTCTTTGTGAATTGTTGTTGTTGTTGTGAGTGTGCTATATTATTATTTTGCTTTCTTGTGTCCAGGGCTCCCCCGTAGAGGATTTGTTTAGTTCATTTGTAGTAAATAAGAAGAGCAGAAAAAGGTTGCTGAAACTAAAGACGGCCCAACTAAAACTCCTCACTCATCAAACCTCTCTCTGCGTGTGTGGACTTCATTCCCCAATAATACATTTTAGTTTTTCTACTTCTTCCTTTGTTCACTTTTCCATTTAACTTTAATTCTTCCACTTCTGTAGCTCTGTACTAGCAGTATTACAATTACCTGTAGGTATTATGTAGTGCCTATATATACACTGTGTGTATACTACCTTTGTGTGTGTACTATATACAATTAGTACCTATGTGTGTTACAATTAGTAAGCTTTACATGACATGAATATATAAAAGACTACAGTTAGTGAAGCTTTTCTAAGAGATAGACCGTTGTGTGATGTTTATTGGAAGTGTGTGGCTTGCACGTTTATTTAGCCGTTCCCAACCAGAATTTATTTGGCTCGTAGTATTTTGTAGTTTTTCCCATTACATGAATATAATTGTGTGTGTACATTTAATAATGTAGCTACCACTAGCAGTGGTATTAGTAAATAAGTATGTACACACTGAAGGTATACGTATGAAGTGCACAGAGAGGAGATAAATTGTATACAGGAATACCAAGTACTGCAAATAAATCGTAGAGTACCTTAATACATTTTCACATTTTTTGGGTTTCATTTTATTCGCTCTGGTTTGCTCAGACTTTTGCAAGGACGAATTGGTCGAGTGAAGCTGAGTGCTCTGCTTTTGAGTAATTTCCTTTATTTTTCTCTCAAACCATTTGATTTACCATGTCTCAGTTCACACATTGAAATCCGCGTTGACTGAAATGCAATACTTGCTTTCATCTGTTATAATCTGTGGATTAAAAGTGTACGAACAACATTGCTGTGGCTGTGCAATCATTTTTAGCCCAGTGATATGCTACTACTGCTGTTCACCTGCTATTGTTATCTCGTAGCGTGGTGGATTGAATAAAAATACAAAACTGCACTTTCAACCCACCACACATACAACACCTACCTACTTGCTTTACTTTTCGTGAGGAAATCAGATCGAAAAGTATTTCAATGTCAATTCAATGAACATTCCACTGCAATTGCTAATTTGGTACACAATTCAGGTATGCAAAGGTGAGCAGTAACAACACACGCCTTTATATAGTTCTATCTCATTGCATTCCACCAACTATCTTAATAATCTCATTACGCTGTAACTAACTACAGTCACGTATACCTAATTAAATTAAACATTCTAAATTATTAAAAAAAGAAATTCGTGTTTAAAAATGCTTGTAACAAGTTCCTAATATAATTTGTCCAATGGACATTATTTTATGTCGCATACAAAAAATATCTACAAGATTACGAGACATATTAAATTCCCACAGACTATACTAAAATTGTTTCCTATTTACTTTTATTAACTGCACTTGTACTTCCACTCATGTACATGGACACAGGAGTTCCTATGTACTAATTCCTACTGTGGTAATACAGAAGTCAGAAAAGAAGCAGGACATACCTACATGAAAGTGATTCATGGGAGGACAAAGCAAGATTGAGTAGGTGATCATGTCACCTGCCTCTGGTTGGAATGGAATGTGTCACATTTACTTACTATATACTACAGTACCTATACACACGTATAATATATCTGTGTATTACTAACTACGTGGAATACGTTTAAGAATAGCATAAAATGTATAATATAATAAAATTCTTACATGGAGCATCAATTACAAACAAAAATTCCCAAGTAGTAACACAAGAGAGGTTACAAGGGACATAACATGGACATAAAATATTATCACAGCCTTTTAAAATGTCCACGCAACACGTGAAGTCGGCTTAATATATGAAGGTGACATGATAAATGTATACTTCTTATCTGTTTTTAATTAAAAAAGCTAATAATATATTAATTACTGTTGCCATAATGCAACTTTGTGATTATTTACTTGTATGATCATACATAGATAGTACTTATGCATTAAACTTAATGTTTAAGTACGTAAATGCTTGGAAAAAGGTGAACTTTAAGAAATATTGCATACAGAAGTTTATCGCACTAATAAAGGCAGGGTAGTGTAACTAAAAGTGTGTTGTGAGACGACATTTGCATTGGGACACGATTTACTATGTAAGTTATATAGTTAAGTCGCCAGGCAATTAGAATTGTACAAGAAGATGTAGTAACTTTTCTCGTGCACACTTGCACTTGTTTGCATGGGAGACGTTGGTGTTGTGTTATTTTATGATTGTTGTTGAAAATGTTTGAAAAGACACAGGCAAACATCCTCTGTGAGCAATATCATGTGTGTGTGTGTGTTTATGCACAACAATAAATTATCTAGTTCTATATCTAGTTCTAGTTCTGTCTATGTCTAGTACGCTCTGCATTTTTCTATGCATCCAGCCATATCTCGACTTACACCAACAGATCTACAGATAGCATCGTAAGAACCAACATTAGCAACCATAATATTATTATTATACCTTCACTACTTCACAGAATCCTAATGCCGACTTTGCAGTTTAGCATGAACACACACACCTCACCTTCTGAGCTGCAATATACTGCCTGTATATATACAAGCTTTTTAATACCAGTAGTACACATATACGATATACGTAATACGTATATATAATATTATTATCACATATTACATGTAGTTATTATTAACCCTTGCCAAGTAGCGGATGTCATTACAGCAACTCATTCTGAGCAGATTTGACAATGTGAGAAAAACAAGTTCTTGCTTATATGATTCGTACTTTGAGTCTGTAAATGTAACAAGCGGTTTAGCCATTTGATTCTCTCCTTTTATAGTAAAATCGTCTACAACCACTGCTATAATTTCATATATCATATATACTAATAACAATAACAACAATGAAACTTCTACATGGAACTACTGCTCTCCGCAGGTAGGTGCTTAGTCCACGTATATGACATATTATTATACAGACATCCATAAACCAAATACACAATTAAAATACCACAGCTCTCAACACTTCTCTTTCTAAACTCACAGATATTACTAGTAACAACCAAGTCAAGTCTGTCTGTATACTCATCGTCTGTTGCTAATAACAGTAACTCTGCGTATATTTATTCTCTGCTGCTGTGTATATTGGTATGTGTATAGGATTGTATGTGAACAACATTCACAGGGACAATGCAGGTGTTGTGTGTAAATGTGAGTGAGTCTCAGACTAGACAACACACATTTGAATTTGTATTAAATCTACATGCTGCGTAAACTTGAGAATTTTTATCCTGTAAAATACAGGTAGGTATTTCATGTACTACTACTATGTAATGAATGCTATATAATATTATTATCATTATTCGTTAGTTATAGAGTAGACTTCTTCACTTTATGAAAAATGATAGGAGAGTGTTTGAGCATTTACCACACAGAGAGGGAATATTACGTATAATAAGACAGACATGAGATATCTGTAGGTACTTACTACAGACAGTAGTTGCACTTGTAAAATAAATGTGTAGTGCTAGTAATTGTCTTACGTGGTAAAATGTAGCACTAATCCTGAAATAAGTAATGGTAACTACGAAGCAACAGAAAATAAATGTTTGTACAAGTTATTTCATTTCATGGGATTGCACATTGCATAAGTCAAGAAATAAAGCAACTATTATTATTGCTGAGCTTTAGTTGCCTGCCTTGCCCCACGTGCATTTACATGGCTGTGCAAATGAGAAATAGAACAACTTACACGTATAACTATTGAACTTTACTTTTAAAGAGCACAAGTCTGGTACTTGTGTCATTTTTGCTATTTACGATAATAATGCTAATATTTCTATCGTACTTTATTATGCGTGTGCATGAGATAGAAGAGCATATATGTGCTATGTGTAGTTATTGCATTTATGCTACGATTCTATATTATAGTCAAGCAAATAATAAACTTTTATGTACTTAATGTAAATATTGTGCTGGCCAGGTCAATTGTTGGATAGTCATTTCGACTCTATGCCTTAATTTGCCTTTGCATTTCGTTTTCCATGAGAGCTTTTATATACACACAACTTCCAAATGCAATTCTTACTATTCCTATAGATTCATATTACACGCTGCGAGGTTTAACTTTAACGTGGAGCTTCTTGTTTTACTATATAGTGCAGCAGTATAGAGTATTACACATCTGTAATTAATCACCACAGTATATTTTCTACAAATACAAATACACGATAATCGCAGAAGATTACTCAATTTTAACATTTATGCAAGGAGTAGTTTTTCTATTGCCATGCTAATACTCTGCCTTCTCTTGTGTGCATGTTTATTGGTAATGGTAAATAGATAATACAAACAGATAATTTTAATTCTGTGTGTGTGACAGTCAACAGCGAGAAATGTTATCTAATGTTGATAGAATGGTGGTTTATAGTAATTTCTTGTTAAAGTAACAGATCCATCAGTAATTTTTACACATCAATAGAGTGACTACATTAATACAGTAGTAGAGTACCTGCAAAATTACCCTTGTAACTCTATGAATTGCATTTAGCACAATCATGACAAATTATTGACAAATATACTCTACAAATTAACACGCTTGTAATATTTGTAGTACTAATAGATTCTGCCTAATGCATTCGTTATGAAAATAATTATGGACGCCCTTTCACTGACAGGCAGCAACTGAATAATTACTGGAATAAATTATTCGAGTGTAATTTGTAAGTCTTACATAAACTGTGAAAAGATTATTGTTTCTATCTGGTTATTTAGTATTAAATTAACAAATTGTATATAGCATAAAAATTAAAAATGCATTTAAATGCAGAAAATATTTAATGTCGGAAAAAGCGGAGTGTAATTTATAAAAAAAACTTGAACAAACTTTGAGAAGACCGTTTCGACGGAACCTGGTTATTAATATTAACTTAATAAATTGAATTTAGCATAAAAACAAAAAATGACGCCGTTGCATTGTACTTAAAAACAGTCAATCATTACTGGAATAAAATATTCGATGGTAATTTGTAAAACACTTAAATCAACTATGAAAAGATTGTTTCTACCTAGTTTATAACATCAATTATACTTACTTAGACATAATATAAATAATAAACGACATCCTTTGCACTTACATAAACTGTGACAATATTGTTTTTACCTGCTTTATAATATGAAAAAATGACGCCCTTGCGCTTAAAATCGGTAAATAACTATTGGAGTAAAGTTAAGTGCATAATTTGTGAGTTCGAAATGGTATTTTTACCTGATAAATGGAATTTCCGGTGAGGAAGGAGCTAATGTAATGAGTTCCGACGTTGTTGAAGAAGTTATAAGAGGAAGTATAGTCTTTGACACGGAAAGAACGAACACTGTCTGAGTAGGCGGGTAGGACAGTGGCATTGGGCATGGGTGTGAGTCTTCCCGCATTGCGTACCATGAGAACCCGGACGAGCATGTAGCGGTAGTCGCCTTTGACAAAGGCCGGGTCAATTCCAAAATATTTTGCTAAACTGGGAGTTCTCCAGCCTCCGGCAAAAGCATGCCAAGGCTTGTCGAGTCCTTCGATGACGAAACGTCTGAAGTAGGCCTGGACCAATTGCTGGACGTCTTCGCACAGATCTATGTGGAACTCGTTGTGAAGAGGAAGATTGTTGTCCGTCAAGGTAAATGATTGTTGCTGGATGCGGGTGGTGGACGGAAGAAGAACTTCCTTGGACGGCTCAAGAAATAACCAATTTTGCGTGTCGTTGCGTGGCACAACTCTCATACTCAGACTTAAATAGCCGTAGCGGGGAAACAGATGCATCACTGCTCCGGGCACTACCGGGTGACTTACACTACTCGAACTACTACTCACCGGATTAGACTCACTCCCGTTCTGGTCACCCGGGTAGCTATCCCCTCCCCCATGGTGACTGTAACTCCGACTACTGTGACTCGAGCACTCCACCAAAACACAATTTCCTATCATCACAGCAAACAGTGTCCACATCACTACATCGTACATTCTTAACAACTTAATTGACCCGTAGTCCATTTAAAATCATTTCCGTCGCCGTCTCTCCTCCAAGGCAGTCACCACAAACATCTGAACAACAAAACATAACTACAGACATTATTCATATAAGTACAATCCATCATACAATTCTTAAATCCGACAAATACCACAAAATTTACTTTCAAATAATACATACAAATCTTTAAAAATCTTTTTCTCCAAATTCTGCATGAGAATCTTCATGAGACACAAAGGAATTTTTTGCAATCTATTAGTTTTAACAATAAGGAGCTTTCATATGAAGTCATAGCCATTCATTATTATTACTTCGTACTATAGACATGACGAAGTAGCCAAAAGTGTCCTTAGAGCCAATAACGCGTCATAATATTATACAAGAGTGTTTAGGTTGAATAATATTTCTAAGAAAGAGAATTAAGCATATAACGTGTATAGAATTTGACGTGTACCTATAATATGTAGAGCTAAGCATGATATAGACTGTAAGTATCTTTATGTTTGTATTGTTGGACTCTCTTATAATATTTTTTACAGCGGTCGTAATTGTTAAGGTAGAGCGTAGAGGTATTTAAAAAGTTAAAGATTGTTGGTTGGTGTGTTGATTTGGATTTGTGGTAGTTGTTGTAGTTGTAATAGTTGTTGTATAAGTTGGTATAATAATTTGTGTGTGGAGGGAGAGTCGGAATGAGAGAAGAACGTGCACCGCGAGCACCAGCAGACAGACACAGTCCCACTCACACACATCACATAACAATTTAGCTCTAAGCTACAGGAAACAACGGAAATTGAATGTAATCGAACCAAAGTAACAACAACCGGTTCTTTTCCTGAATCTTGGCTTGGCTTTTGACTGTCACTCTTTTTCAAGTCAACAAACAACAGCGCAGTCTGAGGAAGCAAACCATCCTCCTACTATATCTTCCACGTCTAAATAGTAGTCCTTAGTCTCTCCCAGTCTTTTTCTTTACTTCTTTATACAGATGTCTTCTCGTAAATGTTGAATAATTATTCTCCTTCCTTCCTTCCTTTTTCCCTTCACAAATATACCACAGTCAGGCACACACACAAACACACAGCCACAAGTCTCAACGAAAAAGTCGCAAAAAGCAAATCTATGCGTTGAGCACGTCCATCGCTACAAATGCACCAAAAACCATGACATGAGTAGACTCTTTTAATTGCTGTACAAAAGAGCAACGTGGAAATCCAAAATCTTCCTTCCACAAAATATTCTGGCCAACACAACCACAAAGTAAACGAAGGCAAAGATAAAGTAACGCAATGTGTAACACAGAAATGAAATTAATTCTTTTACTTTACTCCACACTCTATGGAAACTGAAGTGCAATGTAAATGTAAAGTTTTACGATATCACAATTGTGTGCACTCGGCAAATTACAAATTACATTTTGCAGGTAATCATGGACAAGTCCGCATAGCGAGAAACGGTTTGAACAAAACGAGATTTTCCTATAACTTCCAATATTTATTTTTGTCCAATACAAATTTCCCTAGAGAAATACCCGGTAGTTTTGCCACTAAAAGTTTTTGCACTAAAATGCAGGTCCATGTAACCAGATATTAATATTGTGCAATTGTAATTCCATTTATTACGTACGTTACATTCGGCAAATCTCGATTGTATAACTGTCACAATGAATTTATCTCTCTGTTTGGTCTTTTTGAATCTTTGACTCAAACAAATATTTGTGTGATAAAAAAGAAGTGTAAAGTGTATTTATTTATTACAGAGGAATGAAGAGACGAGAATTAATATGTGCGACGATGATGATCTGATTATTAAAGACACAATCAACTCAAACAATTGACAATGGTTTCTTGCGATGAATGGGATTGTTGTAGTTGTACTTGGGAGAAGAAAATTAAGTTTTTCGAACAACAACCGACGGCTTCTACTGTACTGTACTGATATTTATTTTCTACACTGTTCTAGTACGAGCACAGCAAAAGCATTGCAGAAAAATAAAATTTTTATTCGCAGTTGCCCATATAATATGTGTATTGTTTCTTTAGTTATTTATATGCAGGCTAATTGTTATAGAAATGTTGGAACAATTTTTGCGAGAAAAATGAGACTGGTGATGGTGAGAATGACACACACACGAGTCAACTGGGACGGAGGAGAGTTTGTGTGCCGCCGTCCGTTTCTCTTCCCCTCTGAATGACAACTAACTTCTTCCAACGCTCAGGCACCGCTCCAACGTCCCACAACAACACACAATCTCATCTCGTAAAGCCTCTTTACTTACTCGTATTGTTCCATAGGCACCACAACACGTCTCTCCTCCACTCCAAACTTTGTTTCGCTTACTCGTAACTAACCAACTTGTGTTTGTACACGTTGCACTCTGCCTTGTGTTGTTCTTCTGCAGTCTGTGTGCTTTAGTTGCCACTAATCAATGCTTTTTCAAGTTACGTGTGTTCGTTTGTTTCTTGCTTATAAATGCTGTACATCTTGTAATCTATCATATCATACCCTGTACGTGTATTTGTACGATCGAGATAAAATTTAAAGCTGTATGCTTTTATTAGTAGTAGTACTCCACCTGCATATATTATACTATACAAGAGTAGATTTGTATAGGTAGAGAGAGGTATTCCTCAGGTACAAGCTGCACTTGGAAAATGTAACGTGTGGTGGACGCTACCATACTACGAATCTGAAATCTGATCTGACTGACTGAACTCTCAAGAGACTCTTTCTCTCGTTTTCGTGTGAACGTGTCTGAGCTTTTAGTTCATGATGATGAGTAGGTATTGTACACTCTCAGCCTTTGTTGTGTACTAAACACAGAACATTGTGTGTCTACATGTATACAACACATACTACACAGCAGAATGAATAATGCTATTAGGAAAATGGAATGCTCCAATAATACTATATTATGACTTGTATAACATATCGGTATAATATTATGGTCCATGTATAGGATAGGTACTGTATCTCTGTAATAGGGCACTAAACAATAAATTTGTTGTTCTTACCAGGTATACGTACTTAGCATTTTAGTAGTTCTCTTTACATTCATTTATTGTGCGAGTGCAATTTACAAATAATATAAGAAATCAAAGAAGTGGTAGGTTGTATTTGTATTCTATGAAGAATAGTAATACATAGTAACTATGTATGTACTGTATGCGTTTAAAAAGAATTGTGGTACTTGTTACTTACTGCTGAGGTATTGTTATGCTATTACTTATGCTACACTTAACCATGTACTAGTCATATTATGCATTTGCACACAGGTATTTACTTGTAATCAGTGTATGTAGTAGTTTTGTATTTTGTACACAGAGGAGAGGTTTTTTGTAGTGGGCTAGTAAAGGTATATGGTTAAATGCATGTGAGATGATGATGATGATATGATGCTACATGTAATTTTTGCCATGATGGTATATACGAAGGAACGATAAAGAGATTAGAGTAGGCTAAAAGTTAATAGATTGGGATTTGCAGTGGTAGAGTGGTACATTTAGTGTTTATTCCAAAGCGATAGAGTGCAAAACTTGTCGTCGTGTGTTGTATTTACCATACAGAGTGGTATAACCTATACAGGCAAATAAGATTGTGCCTATAATATATGTACGGCTACAAATAATTGTCCCTTCTCCTGTATTCATAAATGTACCTGCAAAGAATAATGTAGCAGTATTATATCAATACGGAGAAAATCATTTCATTTGCATTTCCATTCACATATTTTTAGCGGATAAGTTTTATGGGCAAATCTCATAAGAAAAATTTAAAGGATACGTGTGTATACCTAAAAGCTATAAGGTACATTTATTCATACAGGTAGGTCAAATACTTATGCGTACGAAATGAAGAGTGGAATGGACACTTTAACGAACACACAACAGACATTCATTTACAGAATGAAATTAGAACTAGCTTTTAGAAAAATGACAATCAAGCGAGAGACAACAATAATGATAATAGAGTCGTGTAGTATATTTTATATACTTTAACAATCTTAGAATCTATCATGTAATTCATTGTGAATGCCATATAGCAAAGTACATTAACGGTCATTTACATAATGGCAAATAAAGTACAACAATACCTACAGTATAGGAATAGGTGTAATCCCATACTATTATAACAACATTTGCAATTTGTCAACGAAGTAATAGTAAGTATATTTATGCGTGCAAAATTGAATTGTTTCTCGTTGGTTGTGTAGTTAGTTTTGTGAAATGCCATAATAAGTCTAAACGTGTATTACTTCTATACTGCATTATTTTATGACACATGAAGAGAACAATAAAATATGCAATGTTATGTCAAACAATTAAGTAGCAGATAGGTATATTATACTGATCTTAAAGATAAACACGACAAACAAATAATGTGAAGAAAGGTTAGAATTTTTTAGGTCGCACAATATTCTCGTCCGCATTTATTATTAGCTCATTTATCAAATTATACTGCCTAATAAATAAATAAATAATTGTTACTTTTAATGTGTACATAAATACGTCAACTCTAAACGAGTAGCTGAAGTATGAGCATTATAAAAATAACGATGCGTTGAACAAATTGGCAATTACATTTTAAAGGAGAGGTGCGATACACCGTGCATCATCCCCTGGTTAAATTGTGGCCTACTCGTACCCAACAGGGATTAAAAATTATTAAAAGGGACGTTGAAGAAGGTCGTGATTGTTAGCAGACAAATTTAATGAATGCATGACTGGTCTTTGCATTACTTTTACCTTTTATTACTATTCTTACATACTTAAACATTTCTTCTTTTACTACGCACACAGCTCCTCTTTTTGCTTCTATTCAACTGTGAACTTGAATGAGGCATTTATAACATTTATTTCGCTACATTTCTTGTTATTTTCCACTTTCTATTGAAGTTCTATTTCATCCAGCAACAGCACACACACTTGCAATACTGCAACTCCAGAAAACTAACATTGACACGTACATTACTTACTTTTAGAATAAAATATATTACTGTACAGAGAGACAGAGAGAGAGAGAGTAGATTTGTGTTAACATTCGGATTACTTATTTTATTCTCTCCTGCAGCTACAAATATTATTATTGACGAATTGGAGTCTGGGTCAAAGCAAGAGGGAAGCAATGTTTCCCCTAGTAGCCTATAGCCCCGTGTATATTTAATAGTCATTCATGACATGGCCATCACCCGAATACCGTTCGGCTTAGATATTCATCACAGAAAAGAAAAACCAAACAGTAATTTGGTACAAATAGTAAGTCAGTCCGTTTCTTTTCATTTACATTGTTAGTGTAGTGTACGTATATTGCAGGGCATGGAAAAATGTGGAGTTATAATATTACATGGAAGGGTATAACAGAAAGGTAAAAGTTCTTCCGTTAACTTACATTTATGGACGAGAGACTAACCCGGTCTTCTGAGGGATTGATAAATAATAAATGGTACTTTGCACGGTGGTTGGGTTTTCTGTTTGTAGGGAATGGGAATCATAATAGTTTTACACAGAAATTGAATCAATAATGGTATGTATCTGTGTGTAAGTACCGTGCAATAATGTTCTCCTTGCATTTTACATCCAATTAAGTATTAACTTTAGGAGGGTTCTACCAATAATTGCGTTCTTCCGACTTTGTGATGTTATATTGGTTGTATACGCCATGAGGATTATGATGTGAATGAGTGAAACGCATTAATGGTACTTTTCCATACATTACTCTTATCATCATAAATGGTAAATCCTCCTATAATATTTACCGAAACAGTATATAGTACTATGCTATTAAGTATTAATTGTACGTGGAACACAGAGATATCCAATAATGCACATTTTTGTTGTAAGTACCGTTGTCAATTTAATCGAAGAATATACTTCATACATTAATTTGTACGTCCATATAAATACCTCTTTAGGATTTGTGTCAATCTAAACTTAGGAAGTAAGAAGCAAGGGACATTTTAGCCTATCACTTGAAAAACAGAATGTGAAAAAAAAGACATGCTTTATATTGTTATCTGTACTAACTTTGTAATTGTATAATATTCGTCCATTTAAAATTCCCTTAGTAACAAAAAATTGAAACGTTAACAACAGAATCAACCGGATCATATTAAAAGAAGATGCTTTATTTTTTAAATAGCGTGAAATGTCCTTGGCATCTCTTTCGTAACATCATTCTCGTTGACAAAGGATTATTTTGCTGTAAACTCTTTTGAATTTCTACAATCCACTTGCCCTTTTACTTTTCAACGATATAGCAACATGTATTCTTGTGTATCGGCAACGTTTACAACGTTTTTGAGTGTTTACGTCATTGGATTTGGGTCTTTTGGTATTATTATGGTAATCCCTTCTACTGTCGCCTAAAACTCACCAGTGTACATTGTACATTGAATTCGTTTGTCTTGTAGCCTTCAATTCCAAAATTATTCTTCTTCTTCTTTCCCTGATTTAAATGTACCAAAGTAATATTACAACACAATGCACACGAAAATACTACACATCACTATATCAAAAATAAAGTCTGTTAAAATTGATATTTTTCTTTCCCAATTGTGTAGATTAGTAAAGGTCCTTCTCATTCTTTTGCGTAGAAGACACAAGGAGTGATTATTAAGGACAACGAGGAACATGGACCTTTCATTTAATTCTATTGTCATGTGCATACACAACTGAGAATTCTGTTTAGCTTTGGCTATTGTCAACAGTCATTGATTTATTCATTCTGATTTTATTGGTTTATCCAAAATGAATGAATTAGCCGGTTAGTGCATGTCGCATAAATAAATTGGCATAAATTTTAAATGGAAAAGTTAATAACTTGTTACTGTATCTGTTGTCTGTATTTATTAATAAAATTATGTGATATGCTCACTTTTTTAAGCTCGCATGTGCATTCTGTGTTAACCATGTAGCGTGATTGTATATTATATTCCATGTCAATAATAATAAAATATGATTCCCATAAGACTTGGTCTTGTGCAGTCTCATCTTGCAAAAGCAGCAACAAGTTCATTATTAGTCAGAAATGTAAATAAATGAAGTTGAGGCAATAATTTTGCATGGATTTAATGAATGGTGGTCGCAGAGAGGATTTGAAATAGTAAATTAAAATAAAGCAAGAGTTGCGAAGACTGCGACTGTGTGACGTAGACTGAGAGTACGCTAGAATGTTTTTATCTTTGTACATTTTTACTTATAAATAAATATAACTGAAAAACGTTGCTGAGTGTGCTGAGCTTGTGTTGTTGTTTTTGTACTATGCCAATGAAAGAAGAATTTGAGTGATGACCATGATGATGACGCAACAATGTTCAACTACTCCACACAGCAAAATTCTCTCGTAAAAAGAGTAAAATGGTTGCAGTGTGCTAGGACAACGACAACAAGGCATATTTGTTTTATAGGTTTAGCTTTGGAGTCGTCACGTTCTGTGATTCTTCTGTGAGTAACATTGTTATCCATTCATGATGTGACAAAGAGGACACGACTGCACTGGGAGAAGCTCATCACTCCTTGTAATAGATAATCGTATGCATTTGTGTCGTTGTCGTTCCGATTAATTACAGATAAGGTGTGCACTCTGCGCACTGCTCACAAAAATTAGCTTTTGTGACGTGTATGTGAAGTACACGCTGTGTGGGTTATGGATGCACATGGTGACAGACACACACACAAAGGACACAAAACAAATAGAAGCCACCACCAAATTACTTTAACCAAAACAACCAACAAATTATACAAAGCTTGTCTCAAACAAATGAAAGGACGAGTCTAACTTGTCTTCTCAGGTTGACACAGTCGCACGAGTATATTATGTCATGTTATAAATAAACAAATAAACATCCATGCAAATATAGCAGAAAGCATAATAATATACACTAATACCAAATAACTGCGGTACCAATGTCAATAATTTCAAATAGCTACCTGATAAGAATTAAATTCATGTGGTTCAAATTGTAGTTATAAGTTCGACATTTTGAATGACATCTAAAATTTAGCAATAAGCGTTAAATTAGATTTGATGTATTTAATTTAATGGAAAAATTGAAGAGAAATTCGGGTTTTAAATATTGAAAATCATGAAAGATATTTTAAGCTCCTCTACTATATTTCTGATTTTAGGCTTAATTAAGATGGAGATTATTATATAAATGTCGCAAAGAGATTTTATTTTATCAAAAAAAAAACAATTGCAAAAAACATTGCTTTTGTTAAAAGAACAAAACATGCTGGTTTTCAATAAAGTATATAAGATAAAATGGTACACCCAAAATTTAAACACTGTGCATCGTTAGAATTATACGTGGACAATTATAAATTAAATCCTTAAAAATTTAAACTTATTTTCTTTTTCCCGTGAGTATTTTATATGTTTACCTAGTGTCCAAACCCTGTCTGCTGACAATTTCATTATTCCATTAGTAGGTAAAACAATTACTTATGTGTAATGTGTGTAGAACGAGAATTGGGTAGTTACATTCACGAACGGCAAGTATTGGTGTATAATAGGCAGGTATTGGCTAATTGACATGTAATCACCCAGAGCTTATTAGCATTTATTATGCAGATGGAGAGCCGATAGTATTAGAGGATTGGTTAAGTAAGTAAAAGAAATGCAGCCGTAAATACAATTCGAATGGTCATAGTAGCATTATCATACTGAACTCTATTACTTCTGTGTATATGGTTATGTATAACACAATTAGCCACTCACTGTGTGTTGGAACTATTCTAATGAAAAAGTAATAGCCGCGTAGTTAGTAACTTGAGTTTCAACTTACAATTACCAATTACCTCTGAGAGTGCATTATAGTTAGTAGAATATTTTTCTACTGCGACATGGCTGACACATGAGAGTTACATTTACATTCCCGATAACCCAAGAAAATTCCTCGATCTGAAGGAATCCACATTAGCAATAAACTTGTGTGGATGTAAAAGTGTGGTGGCACAGCAACAAGACACAAAGTACAAGTACAACGATGAGAAAGGAATTTTCAAAGCGTTCCCATTCATTGCCAATTGACCTGACCCGTTGCGTCAGTGCACTTGTTCGAGAGTTCGTATTCAATTGCCCATATTTTATTACAGGACTCCTCATGTCTTTTAAAGCAAAAATACACAACACTGACACTGCGAATACTCAATTGCAATAATGCTCTGTTGACATTCTTCGCCTGTTCTTTCACAGAATTCTCATACACACAACAATAATAACCTATAGCTATACTACTGCATAATAATCATCATGTTACCATCACACAATCCATACAGCAATAATATTTTATAATGGAATACGGATTAAGTTTTATATGTTACGTGTACTGTGTATAAGGGAGCTTAATGTGTGTCATTATTAAATGATATAATAATATATGATGTGCTGATAGCGTCTTATAGGGTTAGTGTTACATTACACTGCATAAGACAGTAGTCGTACATAAATATACCTAGAAGACATGACATGGGACTATAATACTATGGGAATCCATTGTCTCAATCGTTTCATTTCATATACAGAAATATTTTATTCTCGAAACAGATTTCTATTGCTGCATGTAAATAGTGTGGGTAAAGGTGTAATGCAATGGGATGTGGCATGTCATGTACCTCACAGACACACGACCATTTTATTCGGTATGTAGTATTCTGTATACATTGTGGCAATATTTTATATCTGTTAGGGTGGGTGGTGTTAGTACACTTCTGTGTAAATAATCTGTTTATCGTGACTATGACACACAGTGTCATCCTGCACTTGACTCTGGCTTCTTCTCACTCAGCACTGCTTTGTGTACAATTTTTGCAATATTGCAGAAGTATTAAAATATTCAACAATGGTGATAGGTATAGTAGCTGCAATGTAAATACACAGAATTTTATATTGTACAATAATATTGTCGTGGGTGAAGAAAAAGTATTGTTTTCTTTGGCATGTATCTACGTACTTATTTGTACTTGCACTAGAAATATCTGTAATCATAATAAGAATTTTGCAACAAGATAAAAGAATCGAAAAGAAAATTTTACACGGGAGAGGAGGATGAGTGTGTACACGTTTACTACTACATGGATGTTTCCACAGTCTTTAGAATATAATACTATCAGCTTGCATTTGTTTAAGTGTACTTTTATGAAGTATCAAGGTACACACGAGTCTAATTAAAGAAAGATGTGCAAGCAATCATTAACAATTGTAAATTGCTATTTGTATGCTTATAATCTCAAGTTATGTAATTAGAAGTACTTGGAAAATAAACAATGAATTCTACTTAATACACACGCTAATTTATTTTTAAGACTGGGGGACTGTTTAGAACATTAAAAAATTCATATAAAATTTCTGAGACATTACATGGCATTGTGAATGGATAATAATAGAAGTAACAAGGATTGCTGCAACCCAAAAACACAATTTTTCATTTAACTCATCATCATTATCAACATCGGACACTGACACATATTGTGTTCTATTAGGTGAATGTTTTATATATTATTACTGTCAAGACTATTATTATTATTATCATTCTTTCTTGTGTGGCTTATCAAACCAATAATATTTAATTTGATGTTTTCAAAGTTTTATTGCTCTTTGGATTAGATTTGAACATTATTCCCTATAAACACATTTTACACATGCCTATATAATGTTTTGTTGTGTGGAATTTAATGAGTGTGGTTGTGGTAGGCCGACAAGATGTTCTCAACAATATGCCATAGTCATTATTAAAAATGAATGCGTATAATATAAATATGGCTGTATGATTGCACAAACAAATTATTGCGAAACACATTCATATGTGTCTTATCTCAGAAACTGCATGAAAATAGATAATGTACATGTGAAGATGCATCCAAGATGTAGAATATCTACACACACAGATTTTGCAGAAGAGCTGAGAGAAGATTGCAATACAACTACAACTACTTACTGCTATGAGTACGCAAGATTTTGTCAGAGTCGTGTAAGTATAGTGCA
Source organism: Pogonognathellus flavescens (assembly GCA_019776165.1). NCBI lineage: Eukaryota > Metazoa > Arthropoda > Collembola > Entomobryomorpha > Tomoceridae > Pogonognathellus > Pogonognathellus flavescens. The sequence continues at coordinate 13,799 of JABASD010001246.1, read as the reverse complement.
GAACATGTTAACATGTTTTAAGCGTTTTGTATTGCACAAACTTTAATTAGTGATTAGTTGATTAGAGTTCCCAAAGATTTTGTTTTGTGAAGTAGGTGCATGTTCTTAAATGCAATGAAATATATTATTATTATAATTATTACAAATTATTGCTCTGGGTAGTGTGTAATGAGGCGTTTGCATTTAAACGAGCAGTAACAGTGAGATTGATGCGCTATATACAGAAGATGAGAATCATCTTTATGAATGACACAACATCAAAGGGAAATTTAGAAAGAACGCATCGACCGATTCCAAATTAATTCATTGTAAAGTTGATAATTGTAATATTGTAAGAAGATGTTATAATAATAATTTTTTGGGCGAATAGAAAATAAACTGCTTATTATTTGCCATGCCGACTCTTATACAGAACTTTCAATTTCTGTCTCATTAAATACTATTATTAGTATATCTGTCTATGCCTATATACAATGTAGTATTTGATTGCACTTTTTCGGAATTTGGATAAGGCAAATTTATTTTTGCGGTATTTAAACCTCACTGGTTTGCAGCATTACATAATTCTGTTGATTAAAATTCAACTGAAAGAATTGTATCCCTAAACCATTGAGATAAAAAATTATTGTGAACTAGTGAAGTATACGCGACATATTTGTTAGGAGTGCTAAAACTTGCTAAAAGATTTGCAAAACTATTTTCTCTGAAAGTGTTTGTTAAAACAAGAAATTTAAAATCAATTGCAGGCATATCCAGTCGAATAATTAATGCGTATAGTATACACCGGTTAATTACTAATTAGTATGTGTAACTATAGTGTAGATGAATATAAATGGCATATAAAGCGGAGAACCGAATGTAATAATCGGCGATCAATACATAATTATTATATTGCTATTGCGAACTAGTGCTACAAACATTTGTTGTAACATTTTTACAATTAGTTAGAAGCATGACTTACCTTTATGATATAACATTATATATTATCTACTATACTTAGAAGACAAAAATGTTAGCACACAAAGCAAAGTAATGAAGTACTAATTATAACCTTAATATAATTATGACACATAGTTAATTTGTTTTTGCTGGCAGAATTTTAAAGTATTCTATTGTTAACAGATGTAAAACATAAATGTGTGAATATAATTTCTTTTGGTTGTCCCCAACCAATATGTAGCTTTAGCACACTACATAAAATAGGTTTATGCATATGGCATATACCTATATAGATGAATAATTATATCATCATATTTTAAACATGAGGGTTTACCAACTTCATTTGCAAACAAAGTTTGGAATCATTATAAATACGATTCGAGACTTAAATGGAGCCAAGTAAGTGAAGTCAAACCTTTAGAATGCCTACCCAAATTTAGCTGAGGGATATTACACAACATTAAGGTGTTGTATGGACACATTTAATCATTTTTATGTGTATGCTAATGCTTGGCAAGTCTCATTAAAATAAATATGACCCACCACAAAATGGCCAACTCCTTCAATTCTAGGAAGACATAATAATAATCAACGTTTTTGAGCATTTCTATTTTCCATGCATTTCTGCAGGTAATACAACGTACATCACAATAATATGCAGCAGAAAATTAACTTCAACTCGTTTCCCATATCAAAAATCATGCGCTATCACCTCACACGGCTTACATACATTCGTAAATGCAGGAAGACAAAGCACAAACCTTTTTGTAGTAGGGTGGTAAAGAAGTCTGTAATGGACCACACAATAATATTATTATTTAAAGGTAGCCATTTCAGTGTAATTTGAATTGTCTTTATTATAAACTTGTCGTCGTCATAAAGCGCTTAAAATACATGTCAGTTACAAGTCAAAATTTAATTCCAGCTTCCATATAGTTTGTGTGCTCATTTGGCTTTCTTTACATTAAAAGTAATCGTTTTTGTCCAAAAATAATCGTGTCAAGCGACACATTTTCATCACTTTACAGTATTAAATGATTAAAACAGGTTATCATTTTTTCCCACACCAAAAATATTTCCGTTGACAATATTATTCCTTTTACAATGAGGAACAATTCTCACTTATGGTAATTATCATTCACTACGCAAAGATAGATTGTCGCGTTTATAATAAAGAAATATACATCCTGTATTTCTATAAACGACGGGTCTACTAATTATAATCGTATTGTCCTAATTCTGATTTTTTTGCAGTGAAATATTAAAAATGTGAACAACACTCTGGAAAACCTCCATAATGTGTCATTCTATCACTGTCTACTTAATTTACTATATGAACTCGACTGTATAACGATATTGTTGAATGTAGAAAAATTAACCCTTTCTACTATTTCTGTATAATTAGTTGCCGAAAGCTTTACACTTACAAAATGTCTAGTAGTCTGGTAGCGTCAAGTCTGATGTAATAAAAACGCATAAAACGGTACTTGCCCATAAAACAGGAATAGCACGTTGTGAACATGTGACATTACTACTACTACTACTGCTATTAATTCTTTTTACGTAGCGACTATAGACTATTCCATTCCATGGTATTCCTTATCTGTAATGGACTTGTTACACAGAGAAGGTAACGAAAATTAATGTCTATGGGGTAAATGCACTGTTAACAATCGGTGAGTAGGAGGTCACGTGAAATTTGCAAAAGTGAAATACCTTCACTTGCATTGCACTGTATCGAATGAATTATAAATTCATTTCATAAGAATTAGCAAACAAATGTAGTTAATTATTTTATTTGTACATAAGGCTATCCGCGTTGGTCCAGAATAAGGAAAACTTTTGCAACAATATTTTGTTTTCGTTGTAGCATCCATTCACGAGAACTCATTTACTAACAGCAGCACTTTTAAACCTTTTTGTTGATACATAATTCTTATTTCGCCGAATTTTAGTACAAGAGTTCTACAAAAATTTCTATGCAATTTTTTTACAGAAATTTTTCAAATAACTTTGGTCAAAAATATTTACTAATTGAAGTGAAGTAGGTAGGTTATGTAAAGTATTCAAGATTACCTTGTTAGATAAAAGAGATAATGAATTCCTATATAGACATAACACATAACCTCTGAATGGAAATAATTGGAACTATATATAGAGTCATGCCATATTATCCTTTCTTCTGCAAAACAATCTGTATGTAAAGTGATTACTACTATTTATAGGTATGCAACTCATTTTTTTGTACAGAAGATTGATGCGAGTCATAAAATACACAAATAGGTGGCAAGTAAAAGTAAGTAGTAAACTACAATCTAATTATGTTCGTTACATAGTTACAATTGCAATAAAATACATCTATACATATTAATAAATTACGATTTATGCGGTATATTCAGTACAATGTTGACATTGCTTGTAAACGAAAGCATTCAAGTGAACGTATTATATCATACACACACTTGTTTTCAAAACAATCATCTTTATTCAGATAAAAATATGGCATTTGCTCTACATTTGGACAGAAATGACATTTTTATATACAGCGATGAATACAAATGACCTATGTGCCTAAAAACTTGCAATAAAAAATGAACCAAACAGAATGAGAATATTATTTAAGCGTGCTTATGTAAAGATGAAACTTCATAACGTTCCTATAAAAGCGACATAAATCCATATTTGCACTCACAAGCGTGCAAATAAAATTGTGCTACATAAATCGTGTGCTTAAGCAAATACATGATACAAGACACAAAGCAGTGTCTGGTAATCACCATTCAAAAAACTATTTTTACAGCTTATATGTGTTGCATTTTTATATGAATGTACACTTACGATCAGAACCCTTTGGAAAAATAAAATCGAAATTCTTTTAAGTTTTGATTTAAATCTCAATTTAAGCGAGGAAGATACGCAGGTATATATAATGTAGTCAGAAAACATAAAACTCTTTTTTGTACATTTTTCTCATTTTGGTGGCACAAAGATACCATGTCAAGTTATTTATGCGCCATTTTTCCACATTCAGGAATAGTATAAATTTCAATTCCCATAAATCAAAGTTCTCTTATAATATAAATTAGACATATTTGTAATAATTCTGTCACGCGTTAAATATCAGTACAAAAATAGATACTTACATTGAGTTTCTGGCTGGTGAAGTTATTTTTTGCACTTATTGCTTTTAATGTAAGACATCATCTTCATTACATATAAATCCATTAGGAATTCAGAAGACGAATGCCGCAGGGGTAGTTGTCATTTGTTGTAGTAGTAGCAGTGAAATGTTGATTAAATTAAGATGCAGAAGAATAATAAGTAGTTTTTGTTTTTATTGTTCCAGTCTTGATCAGGTCACGAACACGTCACTTATTATTACACTCTCAAAACACAGACACACATCTCACACACCGCACTCTCCACACACAACAGTGACGTTTAGGCCAATTTTTTGTTAGAGAATTTTACTTGTTGAATCTGACCTTGGTTCAGGTAATTAAATGCGATAGGTGAGGTAATAAGTGTAACTTGTTCTGAAAATATTTCGAACATGAGAAAAGGCTCGAGCGATGTATGATGCGTGTCGTGTATGATTATTCTGAGTATTACAATAATACCAGAGATTTAACAACTAAACCATAATACTACAGAAAAGGGAATGGAAGACGAATGAATGAACATGGGATTTATTTATGACCAATGTGAATTATGCTTTATGGTTCCTGTACGACTCTCCATGTATTATGTGTGTGGCTATCATTTTCGCAACTTTTCCTTCCTTCAGAGTAATCTGCGCTACACGAACCCTCAACCAACTAAACGTCAAATTATCAACTTGGCATTTCCATAATATTACTTTACATTATATACATAAATACTAATACTATAGACATAGCCTATAAAATATTATATATAAATACTGTAACATCTATAGACATACCTAACATAATCTATAAGTATCATAATGTGCATAATGTATTAATAATATTATGTATAAATTGTGAATATAGTTTGCGAGAACTTGGTTGTCCTTATAATATACGTTGACTATAGTTTACATGTATAAAGTTGATATTATTATTATTTCATACTAATTGTAAGTTATCGCATTATTCAAATACAGATATTTTACTACAGTTCCAATAGAGCAAACTGGAATGTAAATGCAGAATTGATAATAAATTATTCTAGTGTGTCTAAATAATGTCACTATCCATCCACACACTTTTGCATTGACAGTCTAATACATTTTTAAATAAATTTAAGGGAAACGGTCAGGAATATAATGCCGAGGCAGAAATGACATTTATTCTTACACAATATATACACAGTCGCAGAGAATGTCTATTTAGTTCTGTTGTATTGTAAAAATTCTACTGAGAAAGACGAGTTCATGACATCATGACATGAAATTCATTAAAATAAAATATACAGAAATTGTGTGGCGAAACTGATAAGGAGGAACTAACACAAAGTGAAGTATACACACATGCAAATCATTCAAATATTGATATACAGTGTACAAGTACGTATACTCTACATTTTAGAAGACACATCTACTAGAGACTCGTTAACGCAATTCTTTTATGTGTGGTCGTACGATACGACTTTTGAAAAATGCAGACGCTTTGACGATTACGGGTTTATAATTAATGTACTGGTACTTACCAGTAATTGTACAAAACATTTTGTGCTAAAGTATTACAGAAACTTGTAGTAACGTTTTAATGTCTATTAACTAATGTGATATATAGGTATGCGTATATGTAGAGCATTAATAATGTTATGGGAGATGAGTAATGTAATATACAGCTTGGACTACACGTTACACAGTATGTGGATAATAATATTATTGTTATTACAGTGTGAGAGATTCATATAACGAAGTTGTGTGACACAAGCTAAAGTATTTCTTGTATATTATGCCCAATGATATTATTACCAACTGGAGTCAGTCAATGTACATTTTTACTGCAGCATTTAATGTCACTTTTATCAATTACGTGGATAGTAGTCGAAGAAGCAAAGAATATTCTTGTGATAAAACATTTTTATACAATACATAAAATATATAACTTATTCATGAGTTGCATGCAACCAATATTTTCATGCCTACTATTACACACATATCATCCAAGTGGGATGTCCAACTTATATCTACATCTATATACTATACTCATTTCTTCAATAGCAACTCTTATCACAATTTTCATATTATATTAGTACTAATATTATTGTACAGTGTGATTTGATGCTTCTTTTTTCAATGCTCAATGACCTAACCTATTGTCCTCGTTTTATAACATTTAATATTCTGGAGTACGTAACTTGTAACCCTTCTACCATGTAACTCACTCAGATTACAGAGAATAAATAATGTGCTAAATATTTACTTGATTCTTGAAATATAAGGAAAAACTTCCTTTAATTAATACATTTCATTGTCTACAGTAGGACTGGTTGTGGGTTTTGCAGTGTGCTCATTCATGGTCATTAAGGGATAAATTGTATGTAAGTACTATATCTGATAATGATGTAAGGCTGAAATGACAGGCAGTTCAGTTCTATCTGGAAAATAGTGGCGACAAGTGACGGTTTCCAAGTGAAAATTCTATAAGACTACGTCACACTTGACTTTGCTCATTACCATAATTACACCGATACTGCTCTTGTCAAAAACTAAATATATTCATCTAAGTTTTATTATGCATGAATGGAAAATTTCATGGAAACTTTATACATACTGTGGTAGTGTATTACATAATAATAGTTGCTCTCGTTCGTAAATGTTTATACTAGGTATTCTCACTTATAATTTCATATATTCATATAGTACTAATAAATACCTACAGTGTAAGCATGCACATACATGGTAAAATTTTAAACCATTAAACACATTCAATTTTCCTGAACGCTTCACAAGAAATTATTATGCTAATTTAGTACAAAACAAGCAAAGACAAAAAGTTTACTTAAATAATGAAAGTTCTCATTTCATTCAGGATATCCATTTTTACAATAAAATTACGTGTGCAATTCTTCATGGCGATTCCATATAAATCGATTTGATGTACTATTATTTGTGTGTGACAATGCACATGCACCTTTTTTAGTGAAAAAAATAAAGCCAAAACTTCTAAAATCTTATGATTGCACCACTATTTGTATTATGCTTAAAAAATAAATAGAAATTAAAACATGCACGTGGTAAACTAAATTTCTTAAGTGCATTTTATTTGCAGTATAATGTTGCATAATAGTAAACCACACAGAATCGTATGTAGAATTAAAATTTCTAACTCTTTTGTTTTGTGTTTGGGTGATAAAATTAAAATTTTTCCAGTATGTCTGTACAATGAATTTACATAAGTACTTAACTTTAAAAGACTCGTCCACAAAACCCTCGAGAGGGACGTTATCGTCGCATGAGGCGAAATAAATGTAGCACGTTAAAGTTATTGCCATATTAGCTGAATGATGTGATAATGGCCATCAAACGAAGCCAAGCATAAAGTTGTGAAAACAAGAAGCGAATAAAATCATTGCAAGGTTTTATGACAGCCACACTAATATCTCTCTGATACTCTGGACGAATTGCTTTGCAAATCATGTTAATTTCAAGGTTCAGGCCTCAGATATCGCGAACATGTCCACCCACTGTCTCAAATCATGTAAAAATTTGACAAACGACAGTTTTTGCTGTGATTCGTCACAATTTTTCCAAATAGGTCAAATGTTCATTCTTGTGCTTTCGAGACTTGGTGTCTTGTCAAATGAATTAATGAAAACACACAGCACAAATATTTTGTATTGGTTGGTTAGAATGAGATTTACAAGTTTGACTTAAATTGCTGTTTGAGATGTATGTAGGTAACCGTTTGGACGTTTTACTGTGGTTTCACAAAACCTCCAAAATCTGACTTTAATTTGTTTTTAATGCTTTCGTTTGTCTCGTGCTACTATAGTATAGTAAATGTGTGTATAGTAAAAGTGTTAAGCATTATAATACTTATTCAAATGGTAGAAATAATGAAACGTGTTATAAAGTAATGTATCGCACTAAAACAAGACATACCGAAACTGTTCTTGAGATAAAGTTAAGTACATTGACTAAAGTTAATAAAGTCTCAAGTACCAACAACACATCATTAAAAACATAGTTAATGTTTATTATTATTATCTTTATGATACATGCCCATATATATATATAAAATCGTAACATTTAATGAGTATAGGTTTTAGTACTGTTTATTATTGATACTTTTATTTTCCGTTTTTCAGATATTACCTGAAAATGGTAATTGACAAGTCAAATATTATTTATGACATGACCTTTCTAATACAACGAAATCTTTCGCAGGACACCCCAAAACAAACAAATTATATTTCAATGAATAAATAGACTGTAGTAAATCATTTTAAACAATGAATTTTTACATCTCATTTTAATAACACATAAAGTTGACGAAAATCGTGCTACATCAATTACGTTTATTGGTGGAACCGACCGAATTATAAATAAAATTACATTTTAACATTTTTAACATAATCTCACGAAGCTGAAACCATAATAAAATATACCCTTTAAAAAATGATATTATGATATTAATGCTATTATTTTGCTATTATGATAAAATGGTATGAAAAAATACATAATCGCACCTTGTGAATTTTATGGTATAAGTTAATAATATTATTTATTTCATTTCTTTAGCATTGCATATACAACTTACTCAAATGTAAATAATGTAATCCAGTCATTGCGCATTATTAGAGCATCGCGTTGCAATAACAAAAAATAATTATTCACAGAATGCGTAAAAGTTTTACTACAAACTTACAAATCGGAAAGGTCTCATGCTTATGATGTTTACAGAGTACTAATAGTGGCAGTAAAAATAATTATGTTTTGTGTGTGAAATTACACAGGTCGTTGCTATATTTTTCTGACATTAGTATGAGGAGCAATGAGATATTTACACTTGGGTTATTATGACTCTATTAATACAAATCTCGTCAGTTCCTTCTCCCCCTTAAACCCATTTATGGTATTTGAGTAAACAAAAGATTACTCATAAACTTTGGCGTGACTTTCAACTTCACTTCATGTCAAGTATTTTTTCCGTATTCAACTTGACACATTACTCTCGTGCATAGGAAAATACCACAGAGATATTTTCTTAACACACATCACCAAGATGTGTAGCGTCAGAACGTCTGACCACTCCGTTTTGAGAACATTAATTTTATCTCATAATATTGTAAAAAGCGACTTTGACACTAAAGCTCGAAAGAATTCTTTATGGGTGTAACCTCGGTCAAATGAGAACACTATAAAGACCTGCAAGTACAAAATATTCTCACTGTACTACTTATTCTTGTACTCCACGGATAAATTGCTACGCTTTATCTTTAATCTCTACATGCGATGAACGTGGACATAAAAAACTTCAGCAGCGGTTCTACAATTTACTTTATAATGTGACTCACAACAGCGTCCCAAACTGTTTTACTCTTTAGAATGACCATGCGCTCATTTGAAATTTCCTCGACACAAGATTACAACAATGTAACAACTAGTACTTAAGATGTGGACACAAACTGAAGACGAACGAAGAAATAACTTTAGAGATTAATTATAAATCACGATTGTCTCTGCTTTTTTACAGAACTCATGGAAAAGTGCATTGTTTATCATTTCTTGTCGTTTTGCAGTTAGGATAGGAATTGTCATTTTTATTCAAATGCTTTCTTAACTTAATTAGATTTTAAGATAATAATATTATTGTAAAAAATCTATTTAAATTACTTTTACTTCTACAAGTACGTATAGAAATATTTTTTGCAGCGTGTGCTATGCCTATGGAGATAAGAATTTTCGTGCAGACATGAAACATTGTAATTTAGGTAGCTGTACTACACTGGTAACATTTTAAGGAAAAGCTTTGTACAGTATACTAGGTATACTATACAGGATTTTTTGTGTGTCTATATAAGTACATATGGGGTTTTGTCACTTAATGTTGTACAAGCACTACTACCGCTATTTAAATGCACTTGACATGACTTGGTGCATTGTCATTATAATATTGTTTCCCTTTTTCTCTCTCCTGTACCAAGAATACGGCACAAGGCTAAAATTCTACCGAAACGCCAAATGTTTTCTGAAGGTTGCAATTATTTCTTTCCGCTCTTGTCCATAAAAAATCTTAACATAAAAAACTCTACAAATCAATTAAACATCTGTAATTCTCAGCGTGTGTCTATATTGACTATACGTCCTGAGGATTACATATTTTATTGTTCAATAGCATGCCGTGTGGTATCAGCAGCGAAATGCATTGTGCAGGAACAAGTCTATAGCCAAATTAGAGAGTAGGTATATAAATACATGTAAAACATATACATCTATGCATAATATTGTAGGGTTCGTACATTATTGGTTTTAACTCATTGTTAACTGACTTCATATGCACAATAAATAAAAAATACATGCAAAAAATTGTTTTTTTGTGAAGCGTGGTGCATATCTATCTGGTGCTTTATTTGTTGTAGGCCGTGTTGCGTTGTTGTTTATTGTATTCTCAGACGAATTTCCTTGTGGTTTTGTATATTTAGAATTTGAGCGCAGATTTTCCTATGTCTACAAAGGCTTATACTATACTGGATTGCTATGTTCAATTATTCTTCACATGTGCAAAAAAATCATTAAAATTTAAATGGGCTATTCAAGGCACTTGCACTTGTGGTTCATGTGTTGATTTTTAAGGGTCATTAGCTCATTACAATTATGTAAACATGCATCATTACTAATATCTGTCAGGGAGATTGCAGTGGATGCTTTATTATTAGCATTTATTAATATTTTGTGGTCGAATTCATATCTGTATAGACAATGGTACAATGCACGTGTTTTGACTCTCTATTTTTAAATTATGATCAAAAGTAAAAAAAATGCATTTATGATTTTTGACAAATTGCTGTGGTTTTATCTGTAGATGACTGACGAGTCGGTAAAAAATGGCAAGTTTTTATGACATTCAATGAAAACAAGTTCATAAATTTTTGAACAATGAACACAAAGCAATGATTTTTCGTAAATATAGGCAGAGATGCAAATATTTTAAGGTAAGTGTCACATTTGCATGGAGATTAAGAAGACTGCATTGCACCAGTGCAACAACGATCTCAAAAGCCATAAATTAAGCGTAGTTTAGAGGAATTTAAATGTGTTTTTAAACATAATGATTTATGTAAGTATCTCCATGGAATGTCACCAAACTGAAGTGATTGAATTTTTATAGATAGCATTCATCCACTGGCAGACAAGAGACAACAATAATTTTAAAGCAGTTTAATTACATCTAAATGCATTGTAGAGATTCCTTGTTTGTTATAATGATGCTACGCTGAGATTTCAGTATATTGCTCTTCCTTGTCTTCAGCCAGCATTTATTTGCTATTTTCCATAGCTGAATTGGTGTTTGGAAAAGAATAAAAATGGAATAACAAATAAAACGTTTATAAATGTGAAGCGGTGTCGTTAATCATTTTGGAATTTTCTCAGAAACGTAAATATTTAAATAACTAGCTCATGTAGATATGCAGATCTATTCTATTTAACAATCAATAGAATAACACAGCCGTAACAAGCCAAGCCCGGCTAGGATGATAATGAGCTAGCCCGGCCCCAGTAGTGAACAACGGCGTACCCAGTATTTCGATTTGTGGGGAGCACAATAAATTCAGTGTAAAAAGTCTCATATTCGCACGTAGCGCGAAAAATTTTAGCAACTTTAGGCTAAAATAACCAGAAAATACACTAATTAGCGCGTAGCGAGAAAAGTTTGCCGATTTTTTGGTATTTTTAGACCTTTTCTGTTCAAATGATTAACTAGTACTAATTTAAAAATTAAATAAACAAACAGTTTAACTTTCACAGTTTAACCAATTTTAATTTCCACTAATATCTAGTTACCCTACCACCCTCGTTCTTACGCCACTGACTAATATACAGTTCAATTCAAAATAACGGCATGTATGGGTTACCCAATTTTTCTCTTATCAGTACTTCATGTAAAGCACATAACTCGGTAATAATGGAATACACTTTTAAAAAAATCCACATTCGGAGTCACCGAATAATTTATGAAAAAATCAGTTACTCTATTTATGGTCTTAAAAGTTTTTTTTACACTTTTCAAGGGGTGAACGAATAAACTTTATTTCGTGCCACTGTTCGTTTTATCACCTAAAACGTAAAATCGTAAGCTATAGATGCAAACAACGAAGCAGTTTTACGTACGAATACTTTATGTATAGTCAAAGTTATTATTAATTGATGACTCTAAAAATAACCGAAACCCTCAATTCGGATAAGCCTCATCATAATTCCCGAACCGTAGATTTGTAAGAAAATTACATTTCCCAAAACATACTTTTCTTCTAATATAAATTAGTTTAATCTTCCAAATCATGAGTGAGCCAATGCGTTCCCGAGCTAGAAGATCCTATTTACTATTTATATACTAGGTTATGTAATAGAACTGAAATTACAACAAATGTGTAAGAAAAACAATAATCATTTAATCAAAATTCATTGTGGTTAAATTGCATTTCAGTGGCAATATGTAATCAATCGACAAATGTTTCTTTGTGAGATGCACGTAAACAATCGATCGTTCAAACAATCGCTCTAACTTAAAGTATTTTCTGCAGAATATTAACAGCAATTCTCGATGTAATCCTGAACTGTAGTTCCGTTGGTAAGAAACAAAATCCCTTCTTTGGAAAATGTGTATCTTTAACCTCGCATTTGCATCAATTAAGTAATCATAGTAATCAACAATTAATGGAATATTCTTGAAACCCGAATTAATTTTATATAAATTATGTCTTCGTAACAATTAAGGTATACTCTTTAAATTCCTACATGTAATTGTAAGTTTGCATAAACCATGGAATTAGATTGGAGATGGTAAACATGTGAAACAAATATCATAATGTAAAAGTAACAGAGTAACAGTTAAATAACCGAACAAAATACTATTAAGACCGTTATCTAGACCGTATTGGTACAGAACAGCTTACTTTGAAATCTGTTGTTTAATTAAACGACTGTAACTAATATTCTAAAATGGGGGGCTATACAGTCACAAACAACAGTATAAAAAGTACATTGATTATATAGTAATATTTTATTCAAATGACTAACACTACAAGATATAAAATATATAATATATCTAAGAAGACTCCTAAAGTACCGTATAATTACAGACAAAATGTGTATAGACACTTTTAAAGTTCTAAATTTTTACATGTTAATGCCATCTCGAAATCTTTCACGTAATTTTATTATAATCCGATTATAATTATAATCCATCAATATCCGCTGATCCGTTGTAACAGGTGTGGTTTTTTTCATTTTGCATTTCATTTCAATCCGCGATATCCGCTGTTTATGGTATGACTGGTATGGTTTCTTCAGTTTGTTCATTTTATCGCCATAGAATGTAGAAGAAATTTCTACAGGAAGTACAGCAGACGTTGCATTTGGGGGCTGGGCTCTACTTTTACATGTTGTCCGACCAGGAAAGCCAACTTGTGCGAGTACTGAAATACAAATAAAATAAATATTTAATACTTTTGAAAAATATTATACAAGCTAACTATTCTATTCCTGTCGATTATCCGCTTCACCGCACGACTTTCATGACGATTGTAATGAAAATAGTTCGATGCGGCATTAACATGCTAGAATTGCGTATGTAAATGTCTTTATTCATTCCTGTCGGCTGTCGTCCATGTATATACACATGTCTTTTATATTCATTCCTTATTGTTAACATATATCATTA
>JABASD010001245.1:0-44226 GCA_019776165.1 Pogonognathellus flavescens | reverse complement strand
CTTCCAATGGACCACTGCAACACGTGTACCAAGTTTCATTCCAATATCTCAAACCGTTCTTAAGTTATTGTGCGAACGGACGGACAGACAGACAGACGTAAAACCCATTCTTATACAAGTATCTCACGATACTTAACAAGAACAATTTTTTGTTCCTTCATCCTTGGAATAAGGTGAGGCTTTTTGCAGCAATAATATAATAATAATATTGCCCGTAACATTATAGATTCTTTTTAAAACAACTTGACCAATATCTACACTTTTATCATTCTGGGACGGAAAGTTTTAATTTATTTATAATTGTACTTTATCCGCTATTTATTTATGCAAGGAAAAAGAAAAAAATTAACTCTTAGGCTGTTTCAATCGACAGTCATACGCTCTAACCATTAAGCTACTGGTCCCTCCACTCTATCTGTATCTGAATTGCATATTCAATTCAACATATTAGTACTAGTTGTCAACGATTGAATTTGATTACAAAGTCAATCGCTGACAAATTAATAGTCGCCCTTTTGTCAGCCGAGCTCGATTTTTAAAGTGGAGAGCCAGGGGAGAATCGAACTCCCATCATATGATTACTGCAGTACAACCTTTTAGCGACCCCGCTAGAAGAGCTATCTGGGAAAATTGATGGTTTTAACTCCTATCTATCATATCACAGTTACAAACTGAGAACCAACTCCTACAAGCGGATGGCGACGACGGCGGGCGGGTATTGTGTTTGAATGTGTCAGCCAAAGTACGAGTCTGGTCCTTGAAGTGTTATGAAAGCAAGTCTAGCGAATGCCCGACAGCTCATGCTGCGCTGTTTGCAAGTAATAAAGTACATACTGTCATATTATTATTATATTATATGATTATATATTATAATTATAATGGTTAATACTATTTGTCATCGAATTTAAGATCATTTAAATCAAAAACTAACAATTTAGCTTTTACGAAACTTGGTTACTCCATTCCACTGCCAATGTTTATTAAACTTCGTAATGAAACTTATATGCGAATATTTTTGTGTGTACCTGCCTGCCCACAGATCTATAACTGCTCAAATAAACATACGCTTAGATAATTTTAATGTAAAAGAAATGAAAGGAAACATCTAAACCGAGATTTCAAACCCACTCAAGCAGGTAAAGTGACTTCTTATGTATCTTTAAAGTAACTTGTAGTACCTGCGAATCAAGTAAATGGGTTCATTTTGTGAAGAAAAAATGTTATGCTTCACTTTCTGAGATACTATCAGGGTAATATTTATTACAGTAGATATATATAAAAAGTATATGAACGGATATCTTCAAATATATATCGTTGTGTTAGAGAAACCTTAACAAAAGAATTGATTTTAAATGAAGATTTTCCACACTGAATTCTAGATACGAAGATATGCGTTGAATTTATTGCAGCAAAACAAATCAAATGCCAAAACTATAGGACATGCACGAATTGGACGTACACAAATACAAAAATATATTAAGGTCGCCATAATACAGAATATAGGTAGTATTGCATAGGTCTTCATTGTATTCACGATTGGCTACATTCACCTCATTCATTCTACTTACATTCTACTGCTACCGTTCTGAGTTCTCATTTTTTGTTGTATTCCCTGTACGAACATTCATACATAGGAAAGAACCAAGAAAATAAATGGAAAAATTCTTCACTCCCGAAATGCTTCTTTAACCTAATCATCCGAAACTAAATAAGAGCTTTAAACAAATAGAAACGAAGAGTTTTTCCCATGCAGCCAACAATGAGCATTCTATATCTGTATTTTATTTTCCGTCGTACTGAATGTATAAAATGTCATATGTTGGCAAGAAAAGAAAACCCAAGGAAGACAGGACAGATATGATGAAGAACAGGGAAGTTTTCATGTCTGGACTTCTTCAACAGTTTCTGCTTCACTTTCCACTTTTTTTAAAACTCGTCATGGCTGTTTGATTACATACACGCTGCTGGAAACAAAATTCTATCTGGTATCATAGAAAAATTTCCTGGTGAATCTAAACCATTTGCCGATTCATTCGTCACAAAATTAAATGGCAAAAATTTGCAAACTATGTTTTTCGAAAATAATATTCCCTGATTTTTTTCCTATGTTTTAACAAATAAATTCTCGGCTTCGCCTAAAATTTCCCGGTATCCTGGATGGCAGGATCGTGAGGATCGTATTAATAATACATAAGGTATTCTTATACTTACAAACATAACGAAACATATAAGGGAAACACAAAGTTAAAATATTTAATATCTTCATACGACACCTACTAATAGTTACCGTACAGTAGTACGGTCAATAATGTCAATAATTAACTTCTCAACGTTGCCATTTTAATTGGTTTATTACAAAAAGACTTTATTACATTCAAACAGATAATTGGCAATTCACTTTACAGTTCAAAATCTCCGGTAGTGCAAAATGACTAAAAGAAAAAGTAGTGTCCCTCGAACGTTAATGATTTCATGTAAACTATTCTGTTGAAAGATGTAATTGCGACTAAATTTTTAATTTGCTTGCTTTCACGCTTTGTGAGTTCTTTTGAAAATGTGTTACAGCAGCATTTTCATTTGGATTCTGCAATTCACATTAATAATAAAATAATTATGCATTCGCAATGTATTTGATGATTAAATGCACAAGTGGGTGTTCAAATGGTGTACAAGTTTTGACGATACTAACTGTATCTCCATTGCGGAGGAGAATATGAGGAAATTGTATCTGTTGAAAAGGAGGGATGACCGGTGGAAGAAGTAATTTGGTAATAAAGGGAGTAATTTAGGGAGGCTGTGTTCTGCGTTGTGCGTGGATGTGGGTAGACAAACCTCGAGTTTGATCAAAGAGACCATCAATCAAAAGACTGTTTGAAATGGAACTACTTCAGCTACACTACAAGTATAAACATATAAAGCAACAACTAAAACTCTTTTGCTGAGCAACGTGCTCCGACATAGCCACTACTGTAGAAATATCAAATATATTGCAGGTTAAGAAGGCTGGTGGACTGGTTGCTGTGTTTATCTGATCTGTTGTGGAGAGATTCAAATGGTCTGTTGGCAAAACCACGACTGAAAAAGGTTAGGTAGCCCTAAGTGGACTGTGGCATGGACCACCGAGCATTTCCTCCCTTTGCTCCGCTCATCTCCTCGTCTCATAACGCAACTAAATACGGACAGGAGAATATTATTAATATTCCTACCCGTGTGCTATAAGCACATACGATGATGCTACTTTAGAGATAAGAGAGTCTTCCAATCGTCTCCGTTGCATTACGCAATAACCCTTTCATCTCCTCCGAACATCCCGACCAACTCATCCCTAACCCAACCGACCCAAACCCAAACGGTCATTTTCATTTCCTAACCTCCTAAAATCGAATCCAATCAATCCAAACTTCTTCGCAGCTCTGCCCGACTCACCGACCGGCTTATTTAATAAATCCTGTGTACTGCACCACTCCGTCCCTTTGATTTACAATGAAACTAATGTAAACAGCTAAAATATTACACAGGGTAAAGCTGTGACTGTTGTTGATAAGGTATTATTATAGCGGGTAGATAGATATATCATACAGTTTCACGTATGAAGGTATGTGTTCATAATAATATTTTGATTATGAAGAAAAATTCTCTGCAGGAAGATGCGATCCAATTCCCAAATTCATCACTCACTGTCATAGGATGATATGTTGGCAGTCTTTTACACTTTTACCTACATATGTGGACAGTCACTGACTAAACGTCTAATGTTCCTAAACTACCGAACGTGCCGACGCGCCTGTTATTATGTGTTAATCTTATTTTATATATTTACATTATAATATTATTATTGCAGCGATTTATACAAGTCGCTCTTACTTTTTCATACTCTTGTTTATTGTCTTATTCTCTTGGTTCTATTATGTATTCCTGTACAATAAATTCGACTGTGACGCATGTGGAGTAGTTACAATGAGAATGGTTATCTATTTAATAATAATACAGCCATGTGGAAACAGTAAGTTATCGGAATTAATGATCTTGACTTGATTTATTCCATAAACCAATTTATTATCAGACTACATATTCTGTGACTTCAATTTTCGAAAGAATTTAAAGAGCCCTGCATGTATATTGGATGTTGTAAAGTAAAATACAATTGGTGCGGTAACTACTATGAAAAAGCAAAGTACGTAATATTCCATGTGATTTAACTTCACCATGTACTTCGATAAGAGTGCTTAAAACATTATTTGGTTTTCGGCGAAGTTGTTAAAAGTTAACAAGTAACACTCGAGTACACTTAAAAGTCCAATTAGATTGCTTCAATGATTTAATTTGAAATGATACGGACCCTTCAAAATCAAATAACCCATAATGTATGTTTCAAGAATCCTCCTACCGTCATTCACTCAACAACACATTTGCAATTTATTAAGCTGTAATGTGAACTTTCCAACCCAGCACAAATAAAATCATGTCGTTACATATTCCGAATACTAAGGATTACGTAATATATTTGTATGCCTTTCATCTCTTAATGCTATTTCACAATAAAGTAGCAATAAAATTTCAATTACACGGTATTGGTGATATAACGACAATATCAATGATGGCAATCAGGTGGAGTAGTTACTTTGCTTTTCCGCAAACTGAGGCTTATCATTGATTTCTGCTTTTTTTATTTACTGAAATTGTATTTATACTTATATGACAGAAGACAGTTGCGTCTTGGATCTACAGATACAAATGTGATGTAAATTCGATTTCAAAATTGTAGGAGAATACACGGGCAAAGTGAAAATTTTGCTTTAATCTTTAGCCAACTGCTTTAGTTTGCCTAAATTTATATAACATTTTGTGTAGTGTAACAAAGATACATTTCAGTGAAAATTATGAACAATATATTGGAGAATGTAAATCCAAACATTATATTAGAAATTATAAAGTCTTCTCCTTAAATAGTGCACGGCTGGCATGTAACGTATGTTTGCATGATGGAAAGTGCAGTAAAACATGATAAAGTAAATCATAGTACAATAAAAAGAGTAAGAAACGCACTACTGTATTAAGTGCAGAATAAACCATTCGTATCTGTAACGGTTTAATCAAGTAGCGGAGTAAACAGAGACACTGCGTTGTGAAATATAACATGTTGACAATAATTGTGACGTCAACTTTGTTAGTAGCAGTATGACTGGTTACATGTATTTAAAAACACAATTCTCATTGTTTTAAAAATTTTCTTAATATTTTCGGTCTTCAAATTGAAAAGTTGGCTTGTTTTACTTTCAAATGAAATTATAATGAACGTAGCAGTGTTGAGAATACATTGAGTAATTAAGGCTGAATTGACACAGTAGTTACATTAAAAGGTGAAAGGTCATGAAGGGGTAAACCGATTGACCCCATCTTCAAACTTACATTCACATAGGTCCTCATTTGTATGTGTACCAAATTTGGTCAAAATATCTCACTCCGTTCTTTAGTTATCGAGGCTAAGGACGGACGGCTTTGGTCTTCCTATAAAGTTGGTCCTACACTTAATAATTGTTTCAGACAAACCTTGTTAGTGTGTCTGACTATGTGTGCAAGTAGTTTTCCACTTGAGCTGTGTTTAAAAAAAATGGGGTGATAAAATGCTAACATGGGATTAAAGTAGAGAGGTTGAGAGGATGGTAAAATGTGTGACTATGGCATATTATTATGGTTTGGATAATATGATGAGGATGAACACACTTGGAAAGGCAGAGAGTGGGATGGGAAAGAACGAGCGTGCGATGCCAGCAGAAGTTGCATGAAGGAACGTTTAATTGAAGACGCTTCACTCACACATCTGCTCTCTTGTCCGTCCACAAAATCCTCTCTTACTAAATGAAAAGCAACACTCACACTCCTTTTTTATCAGTAAATCATGATTCCCTCTATTATAAGTACCTATGGGTGCTAAGCACGTTAAAGCTGTCCTTTCTGTGAACACGTACATAAAGCTACAAAGAAATCAATATACCATATTTTAGAAGGTCAACTACAAACAAAAAGGGGAAAAAATCGAGTGAGAGAAATTATTAAAACTGCTAAATTAATATGACAAATAAAACTCCAGTGTACGATGTGCAGCGAAATTAAATTTTCATGTTAGCTGACACTTACATAAATAGAATAACAAAAAATCCGAAACTTATGGATATCATTTTTGTGCTATTATAGTTCTATAAATATTTAATGCATACTTAACTAGACGAGGTACTATATAGGTGCCTCTTAATTCGTTAGAACTTGTTGTTTATTTAATAATTGTTTAACACTGGCGAAAAATCTTAAAATATTTATTCACAATCTATAGTCATTGTTTTAACTGATAATTTTTGAAAGATGGAATGGCTGAATGGCTCAATCAAAATAAATATATGGCAACACATTTTATAATTTATGCGAATGAGTAACAGGGGCAAAAAGAAATCAATTAACGAAGTAAAAGTGTTTTCTTCATTTTCTACACAAATGATGGGTTTGAGATAGGTCTCTTCTTTTCGTGGCATGTTTGGTTTTTCTGACTGAACTTAGAACTACGAGCAGATTTTGTCAGTTGAGCAATGAAAAATGAATCAATTGACTAAAGAACTCTCCGACTCTGTGTGGGTTTGTGTTACACAAGGAAAGCATGCGAATTCAATTTAATCTCAAGTCACACTTACTCTAACCAGCTACTAAACAATAAAGTAGAGTTTCTATAATATATGGAGGGAATGGGAATGTACTACAATAAAATGAAACATCAGAACAGTCATAGGAAGACAGACAAGGTCAACGCTTAAAAAGTGAATGGAGAGCAGATGAGCAAATTTAATGATCTTAAAACCCAATCACAAAAAACTATTACAAAGACGAATCCTGAGAGAGAAGATCAAGTTGTAATAATATGACCTTTGTTTCATTCATTCTTACACCACAACTCATGAACAATTTAATAGAGCAAATGCCATTAAATGTTCAAATGAGCTGATTGTACGAAAACGAATTCGATGAGCAGGACACGAAATAAATTATTCTGGATAATTCAGCGACTTAAGTTAAACTAGAGAGTTTGGGTGAAACATGAGCACGACGGTAGTTAGTGTCTTAATTATTTTATAGGAATTTTTTAAATGAGAGAAAGTTGCCATAAAAGTTGTTGAAAAGTAAGATAATCGTGAAATTCCACTTGATGAACATGCCCCAACCACTTATATTTCGTTCATGACATGACTCTTCTACTAAATTCAAGTGTACGTAGTAAATTGCTTGCAGTTAATCCTCAAACCAACAGCCAATTAACAATTTTTACGAGTATTTTACTCAAGAAAATTAACGAAAGAATGCAATCTTGAAAGTAAAACACATATCGTAACCCTTAACTGCAATTTCGCAATAAACTGTAAAAAAACGTTTGATTTTCTGACTGACATTTATTTCTATCAACAACAAGACATTCATTTCATTTCACCCCTCCTCCCACGTTCCAAATAACTAATGGATGTATTTATAACAACGGGCAATTTATTACTCCATTATATATCCTTCTCCGATCCGAATTACAATAAAAACAACACACTGTTTTCGAGGAATACATTTTATTATTGTATGCACATACCTAGTACAGATACAATTATATAGGATCTGCAAACTCCATTTTATTTATATACATGTATTGTATATACTGAAATAAATGCCAATGAAGTATTTATTTATTTTCTGATATGGAAACTGACTGTGTTAACTTGTTAAAAAGCTGATGAGTATGTCCATGTTATAGATGTGTATTGAGTCAGTTGAGTTTATTTGTGAAGACAAATTAGCAAGGAGTGAAGTGGCTGTGTATAAAGTGCATAATGGTGAAGAATGATTTTGTACATTAGTACATCGTTGACTGCTGTGAATTATAAGTTGGTTTTCACGAGTGTTTCATCTAATAGCAGTTTGCTTGCTTTGACTTGCTGATTCCTCTTCCTGTTTTTAAATCCATGCCAAATAAATGTCCAAAGAATTCTTTTGCGACTTTTTTATTCGTTTTTGACTACTATGTAGTGGAATGGTTGTGCGAGAGAGTCTGTTTGAACATTAGAACTCGGTGTGGATATGTTCATGAGTATTAGAGAAAAGACCACAAGATATCAGACAGCAGAGCTTTTAGAATTTAATGAACTCATCAATCCAATCCGAAAAACAGTGTCTAGTACACTTTTCGATTAGTGCAGCGGAGCAGAGATGAGTCAGCTCAGCGTAAAGGAGTGAGAGAGCGGAGAACGAGCCGTAAATTCTCTGCAGCAGTCCACATACACGAATTCGACTCAAGTGACTGACAGTTATTTTACTTCCATTTGCTTTGAATGCGCCCATTTAACTGCACATCTTTTAAACTTGTTAACGTAACTATTTCACTTTGGAATGGAAAATAGTAGCCGTCCCATTACATTACGTCCTTACATACACACATACACACACATAACTTTTACTATTATATTTATTATGCAGATACCTATACCACTACTACCTACCGAAGAGTCCTCAGTCTTTCTCCTTCCATGAAAACGGTGGAGTTGCAAGGAACGGCTAAGTTATAGTTGCCTTGTGTAGCTTTATAGTCCTCTGTAGTTGTATAGTAAGAGTGCAGATATTTAAATACGCATACCTGATAATGTAATATATTATAATACTTATGTGTATAGTAATATGTGTAGCTGTGCAATATTCTGGTTGTCACTCTGTGTGTATAAGCGGAGTAGACTGCCAAAGTATATTTTCAAGTATTTTGCCATAGCATCATAAATGTCAACTGGAAATGCTCTTAAAGATATTTAGTGCACATGAGTATTACCGAATTCCCACAGTTAGTGCGTTCAGTTAAGTGAAACGAAACACTGATCAACAAAACTTGCACGCATATCCTTAGACTCCTCTCTCACACTTCTCTCCGTAACTTCACACACTCCCTGAATAAAGCCTAAACCTTTACGCATTGCACACATCGGCCCAGGCCCACCTAAAGACCTAGACCTAGACACACACTACGTAATAATATTACAAAATCACTCACCTCTCCGAAACTCATGCTGCTATGTGAGAAACATATTATTATTTTCTGATTGATGAATTCTATGCACCAATGTATGCCAATATATTATAGGAATAATCTATAGTAGCTATGCCTAATGCACTGGAAATCATGTAAGCAAAACTCGTGGATAAATAATAGTGTCATAATTCTAACTTTGCCAAACATCTACAGATATCTTTAGATTAGATCTTTAGAAATACGTTTTAGTTTTAAATGCCAGATAGTAAAACAGTATAAATTATTATTAACGTTGATGTAACCCGTTTTATCTAACAATAACAAAAATTACATTGCACTGGATTTAAAAAGCAAAATGAATATAGTGATACATGAACTGTTTTATTCCTGCAATTTCTCAAATGATAATGATTATATTTTGTAAGGTGTTTATTGACAATAATGTAAACAATGGACTCCAGAAGTACAATGAGCTTAATTCAAACAACGGATTGTACAGGAAGTAAAGGATTAAGCTCCCTACTAAAAAATGAGAAAAAGTAAACATTTTTAACAATACAAACACTTTACTCACATTTTCCTCTGAAGTGTTGCACCGTTTTTTAGGGAATCATGGAGCTACCACTGCACTGTGCGTGTGAGACCGCCCTGACTTAATATGCCGTATGATAATTGCGTCATTGTTATCGCGACTGATCGTAGTGGTTAGCTGTGATTATCAAAACGAATGTATGAATATTTTACTAACTAGGTGATAAAGTCGAAATACAGTAATGAATTTAATGACTTAATGCTTCCAAATCAACACTGACAATTATGATTGAGGGAATCAAAATTATAGAAACTTTTATGAAGGTAATCCGTTAGTATAATTATAGCATTGTTTTAGTTTTATCTTTTTCTCCAGTTTTCCACTAAAATAGGTAAGTAGAAATATCTGTAAAGTATATAGCTTCAGCAAGGAATAGTGAAACATGTCATCTGAATGTTAACCATGAAAATCAGAACTTGGTAGCGTGGTGGAGTTATTGCACAGGAAGTATATAGGTTGCATTGGACGTGTCAAGAAGATTCGCAAGGGCTGGAAAAACGTGCTGTTAGATTTAAGTTAAGTGCTACTTTTATTAGTTGCATGAGGGTAATGCTGAGGAAGTAGGCCAAAGTTGGTAATTCAAGTGAGACGAATTTGTGTCGGACTTGACAAAGGAATAAACCCTAAAACTCACTTAATCATCCTGCGTGCTTTTGTGTTAACTTTGGCTAAACTTGATTTACTCGTTCGGAGGTGGAACAGGCGATTACAAACAAAATAAATGCCACAAAGACTTACAGCAAACAAGCCGTCATTTATGAAGCAATTTACAACTTTTATTTCCTTTTGGACATCAAACAAGCATTGCATTGTCTTGTATTAGTCAAATTAGTCTGAATCAACAATCATTTCATAGATTTATTGCAACATCAATTCCTATGATTGTATAACTGAAAGGAAGCACCTAACAGAACTTTATTGTTTTGTGACAGGATTTTAATTGTCATGCGATGTCACTTACTTTTTGTCTAACAATACCAAATATGCTTTTGTTTCTTCATTTTGTGCACGGTACAGTTGTAGCCGCTTTTTGAAATACCTACAGAGGGGGGAGAACAGGGCATCCGGGGAAAAGGGTTATTATAGTATTATTATTATATATACATATACACATATGCATATTGCTAAATAAAAAATCAAACTAATACATTCAGACTGAAAACTTATTCTCACCAAAATCGAAAACTCTAAATTCAAAAGTGTACACATTTGATTGACACATCATAATTTAATATATGTCAAACGCATGCCATATATTTAAAGCATTAAGCTCAAACAATTTTACGGTAAAATAGGTAAAATTGTCAGAATAAAATACACATGCAGTAATAATATTGATACATGGATACACACCAAAAACAAGTTTCCAGTCGATCATAGCTCCATCGAGATTACAGCGGCTAACGTATTCCAAGGCAACGACATTAGATTTATTTTAACAGCAGTACAATTCCATATACTTTATTACATCACAATTACACGATTGAGAATGTACTGCGTGTTTCAATCCATCACTTTCACTTTTGAAAGGTGACATAAGTTTATGGATGCTTGTTTTTTATGTGACCATTTAAACTCAATGTATTTCTTGTCTTCGAATTTCTTTGTATATATGTGGCTTTGTAGAGGTAATACTTTTTTTCTTTTTCAATTTTAACTTCCGTAAATTCGTGTGGTATTCTTTAGGAGAGACAAACGTGTCTTTAGTGAATACGGAACATAACCTGTCAGAAGACAAGCTATGAAGTACATTTGACTCGCTTAATCAAAAAAAAGTTTGAACATTTCCTGGATTTCAATTTGTCAGATTCAGTTAGTTTGCTTGTAGCATACATAATACATCTTGGAGCAGGTAGCTACAAGATTTGCACGTATTCCTTTGTAAAAAGTATTTCGTATTAACTTGCGTGTTGAATTTCCACGTGCAAACTTTCTCAAAATAAGAATAACAGTCTGTACACTACTTACTAGGTAGTAGGTACGTACTTCGTTAGCTTCGTTTGTTAAGCACCTGGATTTTTCAATATTGGAATTTTTGAGCATTGGTGAGTTTTTCATCAGTCAGTGATGATTGGCAGGTGACAAGACAATTTGACTCTGCAAAGAAACACAATAAGCAAATACCAACCGGTACGGTGCTCAGTGAACAGTTCTTAACGCCACGTCATTCAAGAATATAAACGTTTCAAAGGATTTCCATAATACAGTAAATATTCAACACGACACAGAAGAAAAATCGTAAAGAAATATTATCACCATGCAACAGCCAACAGCACACGAAAATATTTAAAATCATTCTAAATATGTATCCTGTAATAGAACAGAGAAAGTTCGTTCCTCCAGATGGAGAAAACAAAAGCGATATATTGATTTTAACAATTTCTTTCTGATAAATATTTTTGTGTAGATTTTTACGATGGTAACAATGTGTTACCAAGTGCCAAGGAAAAAACTGACTGAGATTAAGAATAAGAATTGAACAGGGTCACCTTTCATGAGTAATTGGGTCAATGTAATTTAAATGGAAGCAGACCATGTTCATGAGGATTTCCAAAAGCAATATGAGATGCAAGTGAAAGAATGAAGACCTTATAAAATAATGTTTGTTGACAGTTTGGCTAAAACAATTCATTTGTTACTGACGAATCTTTGCGTAGCTGCCATTTACATTTAGAATAAAATATTTGGTATGCATAAAAAAGGCAATAACCGAACTTGACTACGCTACCTGCAGTCAACAGTGAACATTAGACGCTCAAGACAAACTCCAACGTTGTTGGAATCTCATCCTAAGTTATAACGCTAACTTGTTATTGAAGGGTTATTGTAAATTGAAATAAGGAAGTACCAAAAAATTGCTAGCAATCTCAAAGCGACTGAATCAGTTTATGTCAACAGACAAAAAGCTTCGCAAATAAATGTCAAAAACTAAGTGTATCCATTCCAAGAAATATCAAGTCAAACAACGTGGGCTTCTCCAATGCATGCAGCAGCAAATATATTTCTCTTTCCGATTTTCAATTCCATTTCCATCAACCAATCCAAAGTCAAGTGATTCACTTTGAAAAAAGTGATTGATCGTCGAGCTACTAATACATTGCGACTGAACTACTAACACATGAATTGAGTCCTTCCAATGGACTGTCAAATGAAAATAACACAAGAGAAAAACACTCTTACCTACTACGACAAAATGTTCCGTAAAATAATAATTCCATCAAGTAATTTGACAGATCAAAACATAAATATTATTCGTCTTCCATTTTTTTGGAAACCTTTTCATGTTTAAAAGGCTGTAGAATAAAAATACATTGCACTATAAATATTCTTCACGAAATTATTACGTGAATGTAAGTAAGAAGGTTCTTTTACAGCTTGTGAAACAATTGTTTTGTTTTTATAATTATTTGCAATGTCTCATGTTATTGATTATCAGTCGCAAATGTTGTTGTTGTGCCTATAGTTTTATAAGAAACAACAATATTGAAAATTTACACTATATTATTATGTTTGTAACAATTCATAAAATAAATAAGGCATACCGGAAGTGATTACTTGACTTGAGAGAATCAGACATATTGATTCCGGAGCGAGTGATCCTCAAAGGTTTACTAACCAAGAAATAACATTAGAAAATCTTTTAAATATTAAATAGGAACATTAAACTTTGGAAATGTCAAGGTATGTCATAGTTGAATGGCTAAAGAACATTCTAACCTTTGACAGTGTACATGTTACTAGTACAATTCAACTCATAATGTCATCAACAGAATTGTTATAATATGTATAGTACCTAATACCTATCTAACTAATATGTAAATTCGTCCCTGGTAATAAAATCGTCGAGAATGACATAATAATTGCATAACATAAAGAAAGTTGCCGAAGAAAATAATATAAGGGGTGTCTCATTGCCATTACATGCATTCAAAACGCCAGAATATTTCTGTATACAAAGTGAAAGCGCTTCTATCTTCACTTGGACTTGGAATGTCTAACTGAAGTGACTTAAGTGTGGAGTATTGGAGGAATTACAGACTGCGAGTATTAATGGAGAATATTATTATTGGATTGAATGAAACAGTGTGAGCTGAAATGTCTTGAAGATGGGGAAACTGCTACCCCACTACATTACTTCACCTTTCTACCTCGCCATACACTTGTAAGCTCCTAGTGGAGAATACGAACCTCACATTTACAAAGAAAAGGACGACTTTGCACAGTTCACCTTTACAAAGTATAATTCTGTCTCACACAACTTCTACAAGAAAGTATACTCTCTGTTATAATACTAATGCAATGTGTAACTGGAGAGCCTACTAAATTCTGTCTTGATTCCGTTTGCGTAACCAGACTGGCGGAATCAAGTTGTTCGGGCAAACCAAATACTTAAAGATTTCTTGGGCTATATAATATTGGTATAGGGCTGTATGTATGTAGCTCTTAGGTACACATTTAATTTATGGTATTCGTAAAACATGAAAAAATCATCTCTCTTTACCTTTCGGCTTTGCCGTAAATCCATAATAGATCAGAGCTGATACTGAAGTAGCGTGTACGTACAAACAAGGACTCGGAATGCAGCAAGAAAGGCAATAATGTGAGTAAACTTTCAGTTGCTTTTATTTCTTGATTTCCCTGGCAATCATTTCAATCGGCATTGGTAATCCCCAGCAGTCAGCAAGGTAAAGAATGGAAAATCATGTGCAAAGTTACGGAATCCAATCCAAGAAAACTCTTCACCGTTCTTCCTCTTTCTCTCCAACTGAAATACCAAACAAATTCTGCCATGTGCACTGCACGGGGTTGCTCAAGCGAATTGGCCTGGCAATCAGAAAAGTGTAACGGAGATTGATATCAGATGATGATCGAGGTAATCGTATTAGGACACTCAATGAATTCCAACTTCCAATAACTCAAAATTCTTTTACTCTTCTTCCATATTTTATAATAATTCCTTTCATCTATTATGTTATAAGACTCGCACTCTGCAGCCGTTTTTCATTTTTTGAATTGAAATTGCAGCGACTGAAATTTTTCCTTTAAACTTTGCCAGAATTTGTCCAGGGTTCAAAGATTTTCATAATGGTTAGTGCTATAAAAATGAGGAACATCGAGTGTTTTAATTTAATAACATGTTTTCTTTTCCATTTAATTATTTACATCTTCTACTTAAAGTTGTATTTACTCAAGTGTGAGTGTTCTTCCTATTAAATAATGAAAAAGATTATATAACAAGAAAAAAGAACAAGCGGGTGTCATTTTGAATGATAATAAATGCCACGGAAAATACTCGATAAAAATGGGGAAGAATTCGCTTAGCATGTACAAATATACCTAGCTAAGTTTCCTTATGTTCATTGCATCATTGATTTTTACTTATTGTACAACAAAGAATATCTACATAGAAAATTATACTGTACATAATATAATATATATAATATCTATATGATTTCCTCTATTGGGAGATAATTGCAAATATATACATAATATTTTTTCAGGAAGACAGGAAATTCGATTATTTTCAGAATTCGTATCAAAATAAGTCTCTTGCACAGCGAAAAGATTTATATAACTTATGGCGTTCTGGAAAAATATACTACAACAATTCAGTGTAGGCGACAATACAGCCGAAAATAGGAACGTACGTCTGTATGACCTAAAGATATGATGAAAGGCGAGTTAAATCCGCGAAAACGAGTGAATCAGATAATTCTGTTTAGTACTTTGCTGATTTATCTGACAAGAAGAATAAGATCTAATTGCAAAATAGAATAACTCGACAGAATAAAACATTTCCATATAAAATGACTAACAAGGCGGGGGCACGCAACTTTCTGCCTTTCCCCTCAGTTTGCGAAACAGCGGAGCAAAAGTTATTTAATATCCACCCTACTATATTATGTAATAAATACACAATGTACTGTAATGTAGGTAATAACAGAATGGAGTTGTTGTAATACCTATGAATCTACATTCTCTTGGTTCGGTTCCTTCCATTTCTTTTGGTCGCTATCGCTAAGTCGCTCCGCAAGAAGAAACAGAAAGAGAGTCGTCACCTTGTTTTTTAAAAAACTAAAGCCAAAGCACTCGACTCGAAATGCAAACTGGAAACTGAAAAGGCAATAAAAACTGAATATGGAGATTTGATGTTTTTCGTTGATTTATGTGAAAGAGTGGGTGATTTCGAGGGAGATATCAAATATTCTGCCTTCTACAGAGCTTCCGTTTCTTCCACCACCCGAACCGACACAAAGACTCACTCCACTTGCACTTGAGTCATACGCACCGAGCAACACACTTACATTCCCAAAACCAACAAATGAAATAAATGCTTCTCTCTCTCTTTTTCTCTCTCTCTCTTTATCTACCACCACTACTCTAGTCTGCCCATACTTCGGGACTTCGGGTACTACAGTCTACGATGAGCCTAGGCAACAGTACAAGAAAAGTCAACGTCAACAAAAAAAAACAGAAAATTCTTCCTAAATATTTCATAATTATTTTCACATTTAATTCGCTTTTGAAGTAAACATTTCAAACCATTCAGAAATAAATTATTTTTTAAGCCTTAAAAAATCCTGTTTATGCATGGAAATTTTTTTTCTTAATTTATTTACTATGAATATTTCTAGATAAAATAGAGTCAATTTTTATACATGGATAAATACCCAGGGTACTACCGTGGACAAAAAACACAAATAATTCCCAAACAAAGTGAACATAAAATATGAATTTGTCAATTGCATTTCTTTGGGATTTTTTATTGCATATGAAGCTTGTCTTAAAACGTGTATTGCAAGTAATGTGTTAAAATATTTTTAGACTTGTAAGTCTGTTTTAAGTTGAATGTTGATGGATTTGGTAGAAACAAGTATGAATATGATAAGAAGGTGTGTTGACGTTGATGGTTGGTTTTCTTTGAGTCTGAACTTATGGAGATACGCTGTGTTACTCTTTGGTGTGGTGGGCGAAGGAAAATAAAGTTGTCGACAAGAAGATCAGCTTTTAATGTCCCTGTTAAGGATTCTGGAAACGACACGGATTCGCACTCTGTGACGACTTATACACGACCACCACTACCACTTCTACTGCGTATTAGTAACCAGGAGGAGTAGAAGGAGCGAGAGGGAAGAAGAGGATCCACAACAATTGAATAGCTAATATAATGTGCAGAAGAGTTACACAAGAGTCCTAGTTACATCATTATACTCAGACTCACTCACACACAGCCATTCCTTGTGTCTACATCATTATTTACCTTGCTAATGCTACTAGTATTTGTTTAGAACTCTAAGAGTATCTCCTCCTCGTGTAGTCCTCCTTCTCCTTCACTCACGCTATATTCTTACTGTTGCTAACTGAGATTCTCAGAGTCACACTGCTCCACTTAATGCTGCCGTGGAGCCCAATGGAAGCTAATTCCAGTATTATGATAAATGAACGCTGGATGGAAACGAGACAAAGAGTGGGCGACTAGACCAAAATGATAAAACAAGAATTCTCATCTATTCTTCACTCAAATATTTATTTTCTAATCAATCGCACAACTACTGACTGATTGTGAGTAAATATAACGCATGAGTGAGCTGAAGAATGTTTATGGAGTACATTTGCGTCAAGGTGAGACAAAAAGAACCGTGGATGACATAAAAACTTTAGTTGTAGGTGTAGGTTCACAGTAAAAATACATTTACAACTCCAATGAATGATGATTACAAGCAATCCAATTTAGAAAACATGCAGAGAAGAGCAATATATTTTTTTAAAGTCGAGCAGCCAGCTTTAAACGCAAACCGTCATCTTGATGAGATGTTGAAATGCAAATAGAGAAAAAGCATCCTGTGCTTAAACACATAGAATTTTAGTACAATGGACTTTTTTACCAACACCAGCTATTATTCCCTCTCAAAGACAAATTGGAATGCATTATGAAACTACTTAGGTACCTATACGTATTTCTCCACTGCAGCTCTTCTCGGATGTGTAAAGCCATAGTGGATGTCTCCAATAGATATCGCTGATATTATTACTACTTCCATTTCTTCACTCGTATTTCCTTTTCGAAATGAGTTCACTTTCATTCACATTCACATATGTGCAGCATACACCATGTACTGTACTCGTATAGTGTAAGTACAGCTGTATACATATTACATGTAGGTATCTATGTCTATACAAGAGAAAATCTATATATAGTCGAGCAGAGCATTAGCGTAGGTTAAACCGGATTGGTATAAGGTGTAAGAATTATTGCTGGGTATTTAGCCTATTTAGGAGAATTCTACATTGCAGAGTGCTCTGCGTAGAGATACGGGACATGATTTTGCAGATGCTGCAGTGAATGGGAATTCGAAATAACTTTGATGGTACAATGGTGACACATTACACGACAGAGATATTTGTGAGACAGATTAGCCATTTATCTGTGGTATGCAATACAATACACTGCACTATCCCAGCCGGAGCATGTTAGGTAGGAAATGTAAAGAGCAAAACCATTTAAGCGAATTTTACTTTGTTTTTCTAATAGTATGTTCTTTACTACAACCTAGAGTAGTGTTTAACTGTCAATTCAACATCTAGCAGTGAAATATTATTTACTACACATTTTTAGAAAGGTTACAAAGATATTATGAGGAATGGAAGGTCAAGTCGAATTTAAAAAATGTAGCTACATAGAATTTTACTAACCAAAATTGTAAACTTGAACTTTCTTTGTTGAAAGCGTTTTATTCAGAAATTGAGAGTCAAAAGATTTCGCAATTTTGATTAACTGATGGGAGAGGGGAATATAAAAGCTGTCGCTCAAGCAGCGACTAAGCGAAAAAAGCCGAAGTTATAAAAGACGCTTTTTCAAACCTTAAAAAATAAAACTCTGTTTCTCTATTATTTGCTGAATACTGTTTCTGGTCCATATGCATTATACGGATTTGGGAATTCTTGTCTACCTAATTACTAGTTTGTAAGTTTGTTGAAGTTGTTTCTATCTGCTGGTTGAGCAAAGCTTCTCTTTGTTTCGACTTTTGAAGTACTTAGACATCATTACTCTATTTACGTCCTTTTTCCTCACTCAGCCAACTCTTCGCTCCGACTTCTTCCGCTTGTTTCTTCCACTTCTGTGTGATGTACGACGTGGCGTCTTTCGCTGCAGTTCAGTTCAGTTGACGTATAATAAACGTCCACTGGGTTCGTCAAAACAACGATGTTTTACGGAAGTAAATATGTCATTGTATAAATAGACAAAGAGAAATTGGATAAATAAGAGACTTTTCATCAAGGCAGTATTATACAGCAGTGTTGCTGATATTATAAGAATATTTATTTTAAGCTCTACTTCCTGTATATACACAATATGGTAAAGATTTCACTTTAA
This sequence comes from Pogonognathellus flavescens, assembly GCA_019776165.1. Classification (NCBI taxonomy): domain Eukaryota; kingdom Metazoa; phylum Arthropoda; class Collembola; order Entomobryomorpha; family Tomoceridae; genus Pogonognathellus; species Pogonognathellus flavescens. The sequence continues at coordinate 25,218 of JABASD010001245.1, read as the reverse complement.
AAGTGGATTTCAATTGAATTGCGTAAGTAAATAGTACTTATGCACAGCGTTTGTATAATTTATTCACTCACGGGGGACTTAAATTGGACGGAAACCTTTCATGATTTACCTTAATAAGCCAGTTATAAGAATAAAAATGAAAATGGGGCAAGAAGACATACAGACACTTATGAAGAGAACACAATTTGCGAACCCGACTGGGTTGAACAATATAAAGTAATTGCATGTATAGCTAATTAATAATTGACAAATTGTTCGTGAGCTTAAAGACGCTATATCATATTAGGTCATTGTTAACATTGAATTTTTTTCATTTGTTTGCCTGGATGAATACAAAGTCCCTAATTCGAAAGAGGCAAATCTTAAGTAGATTGCTCTGAGAGAGTAGAAGTAGTGTTCACAAAGTTCATCGTCGTAGAAGAAGATCTCTTTTGCTTGGAAAGAGTTTAATAAGTATTTTGAGCGGATCTACGTAAACTGTAAATAAAAGGAAGGAAGAAAAGTTTCTGTTTCTGCGTGTAAAGTATTTGTGTGTTTGTGTGGCGTATGTGTAGTAGTATTTGTAATACGGGGAGGAGAGCACTGGAAGGTAATTTTGTATTTTAGCCAAGAAAGGATTGTCGACAGTGAAGTGAATGTGAGTTTTTTGGTCGTCTTCCTCCTTGTGGGCTCTTCATAAAAATTTGACTGGAGCTATTTATAAATACTCGTCTGAAGGAAAGACTCGGAAGATGAGAAGGAAGACGACAAGACAAGGAAACAAAAACGCAAACAAAACACACGGCAATACTATAAAGTCACAGTATCATGCCATAAGCTACAAGAAATGAGACTAGACTCAAGTAGCGTTCCTCCTGCGATATATATTGCATTGTTGTACTTATGTAACACTAAACCTGCTATACAGTGTACCTATAGCTTATATTAAGTATATTGTACATCCACCAAAGAAAAAATAAAGTAGGTAACTCTTTTACACAGGAACATTACTATTACGACTACTTCTAGGTACTCTGTGCACGTTGAACGTAATATAAGGTAAGGCAAGACAAAAATCTACTTGATGCTAATAAACATTTCTGGGCGAAGACACAACACAACGTGAAGAAGCAGGATGATGAGAAAAAGGGAAAAACAGTTTTACTCAACTGAAGTAAGTAAGTGACTTGGTGGAGAAAAAAGTTTACTTTGCCCGTTTCCCTCTTTATTTTAGATGGAGTGTAGACTAGAGCAGAATGTAGATGTGGAAGCCAGGGAGGCGGATGTGGACACAAACGCTTTGCATTATTATGTGCATTATATTATAAATAAAATATTATGTCATAGTCATAGTAATGTAAATACCTTCACGTATATATGTATAAAGTGTGTTTGTAGTCGTTGTTGTGGTCCCAGTCAGTGGAGGTGCTATATCCTCTGCATTTGCATTAACCTTCTCTTGCAATATTATAAAATATAATAATAATTCCACATTACGTAGCTCTAAGGCAAAAGGCTTTCAAACGTCGTCCACTCAATTTGGGTTAGTTCTTGCCTGCTGTGACTTTCTCCATTTAACTCTTTGTGACTCTCAGTCTGAATATAATCCTATTCGGGTTTCTGATACAAATTAACTTTTCCTGTTTTTCCTGTCTTTTTAATACATTCGTATTTATAATTTAGTTTCTCATAAAGTTTTGCCATTTGCAGCCTAACTCTGTTCGGTGCATAATTTACTAGGCTGTACCAACACTTGCGATTTATTAAATTTATAAAATGAATGTATATCAATCTAACAACGTGGCTTGGTATATAATATATATATATATACCTAGTTTGGTTTTTTGGAGAAAGTTTTGTATTATATTTTATATTGCTGTGCTCACAAATTGTAAAGTGGGCAGTGTACACGTGTAATTTTATGTTTACGATTGTGTTTCTGTTTTGGAAATGTTTGTAGAACAGAATAGGGATGAAGAGAATGACAATATCGGCGGATGTCTCATTAGAAGTCTCATTGTTTCTGTAATATTGCGCCACACCATATTATCCCGTTCCGGGTAAAGCATCTCATAACCTCAAGACTCATTGTCAGCTTCGTGTCTTCTATCGCCTTTTGGCAATTTGTCAGTTCCTTTCTCCAGACGAAATAATAACGAAACGATGAGCTGCTTCGTTTTATTTTTCTTATCAGACGAGTTTTACAACAATATTTTATGGAAAATCATAAGTTGCGCAACATTTTTACAGGAAAAGCAAACAAGTGAACAGTATGAAGATATACCTAACTACCTTTCGCAATTTACGAAGATGACATAAGGAAAAAATACGCTTCATAAAAACATACGCTTACAGAACAAAATTACAGTGGCAAACATTTTATTTTTATGAACTGCATGGTCTCGTAGTTCTTCTTGGTAGAGGATTTTTCATCGTAAAGAATATAAAAATGAAAAAGATTTTTAAGAGCTTGAATGAATTGGTTGATATTTTATATCGGAAAAAACATTTTTTTTAAAACAATCAAAATGAGTTTTTAAATAAAAATTGAAATTGACAATGAAATGTATTTTTTAAATGTGAGATTTTATAACAATTTTCTTGGTATTGAAATTGAAGCCAAATTAAATATTTCAACCCATTGTGTGGAAAAATTTCAAAAAATATTGTAGCAATATGGTTACAATGATATTACAAGTTTGAAGTTTAAATGAAAGAATGTTATAGTAGAACATGGATAATATATATTAAATCTGTGGCACATTCTAGCACAGAAACAAAATCTAAACACAAGAAAATTAACAGAAATGCGCTTTTCTACGAAAAATAAATAATATTGTCCTAGATTACTATTGAGCATGCACATGAATATATGGCACAGATATTATACATACAATTTCTATGCAAACATTTTCCTGTAAATATTTTAAACTTCCCGACTTGGAGGAAAATGTAGCACACGTATGTACATTGTTTTATGTATACTATTTATATACCAATATAAAAGGTTGAAAATATTTTCCAGAAGCTGTAATTTTCTCTCAGCTACCTATTTATAGTGACAGTATTATGTGACACTGTTACTATGTATTTATACAATCTAAGTACCTGTAACTGGTTATCCTATTGATAGGATAAAAAATGTAGATATAGTTACAAAATCAGTCCCATGGTCATGCCATGCTATTTTTGGGCATATTTTATTCACGCATATATACTTTTCATAACAAACAATTTGCTTTTAACGCTCATATAATTTTTCATCAACAACTACTGTATTGCTTTCATTGCTATTTCGCTAAAATCCGTAGTTCTCATGATCATGGTTGTACTGTTGTTAAAAACATGCTCATGCAGTAGAAAGGACTTTAGAAAGTCTCACTCAGAATGGGATTTTTATTTATCGTTTGATCATTATTTATGATTTTTCCACATAGTTGATATGCAGTATTCTTAACGTGAGATACGAAACCAAATAGTTTATGCAATACTTACGGTAGGACTTTTGGTTCGCAATAATATTAGGAATTATCTCTTTTTAAAGCAATGCAAACTAATACAGACTTGTTATATTAGTACGTTTATAAAGTTGATTAAAACTGTCGACTGGTTATAAAATTATAACGAAGTTGCGTGTTTTTGCGAAGTAAAATTAAAATTGTGTTTTTAACCGTTATGAAATTTAATTTTTGAAAGTTTGTATGGTTTATTTAAATGCAAGTGAGTGTGACCTTAAGGAAGGGCGGACGACGACTGCGGAGTTTGTAGTTGGAAGTCATGGGAGATAGAAAGAAGATTGTAAGATGGATGAGAGAGTAAAAAAGTCATAGAAGAGAGTTATTTACTACACTAGAAGTATAAAGATAGAGGAGTTTAGTCTGGATGTTATGTATTTACCCAGCAGAACATAAAATGGAAAAAATATTGTGTCATGCGATGTCGTAGTTGTGCTTTAGTAGCTAACGTGAAAGAACAGGCGAATTGTAGTGCAATGTGCTAAGCTACGTCTACATATATTATTATGTTGCATCTAGGTACTTATAATAATATATCGGAGAGCATTGTGTGTGGATGTATCTTTCCATCTTTAGACCAAAGTAAAGCGAAGCGTATCCAAGTGAGCTGACTTGATTCCGTGGGTCTCTGTATCTTACAAAATCTCCTTAGGGGAAAGTCAGGATTTATGCCAGTAAATGGAGCGACAAATATTCGATTTTTGTCGTATGTACTTTGTCCTACCTACAGATATTTACTTGGTGTAACTAACAAAACATCATTTTCCTATAAACATACCAACCTACCATATTCCACTACAAAACACATGGAAAAATAATGTCACCAACCAAACAGTAAACACAAACTTACTAGACGATTATTATACGCAAACAGAAACACAAGGTTTCGCTCTCAACAAATCTACAAACCCAACCGTTGCCAAACGCAAACACTTTCCCATGAAATAATATTTACCAAGGGCTAACCCTACAATTATTTTCCCCTATACAGCCAGTATTTTTTATATCGCTAATATTATTGTTAAAAATTAAGTCAGATTACACAAATGATCATGCAAAATAAAAAGATTTTGTGTGTGTGTGAAATGATGTGTGTCATTAAGGTACAATTGTTATTAAAATTCCAAAAAAATGTATAGTTAGGTATATTAATAACTAAATCTAATTATCAGTTAGTTAATTAAATTGAAATTACAAATAAATTACTATTAGTATCGTTTGAACCTTAAGACATACCTTACTGATGAAATAATATATTCATTACTTGCAAAAATTTATATTGTAAATTTGAATGGATTTAAACATTTAGTAGGTACTATTATGCGTTTAAAATTTCATGTTAGTAAGAAGAGACATGAGATTTATCACATAGATGAATATATATCACTAGCACATGAAAATATATTATATTTTTCATAATATTTGTTGTAATAATAGCAAATGGTGTATAAATCATGCTATATGGAATAATGGATATACATAATTTATTTGGTATGTAGTGAAGCTATTGGTTTGGATTAGTTAAGTGCCTAGTGCAAGTTATTGTATTATATCCGTGCCTGATCTGATGGCTTCAGAAATGCGAGTAGTCCGAGCAAATGACAACAAATGAAATATACGCGATGAAATGATAGTGTTTTCTTTGTTGTGATTAGAGAGTGCATAAGAGTGCAAGAAATAAATGGAAAAAGTCAGAAGGCAAAAGAAAAGTATTCAGAGAGCGAGTCATTCAATAAACAAATAAACATAAATAAATGCAGTTAATGGCGAATGTGACATTTTCAATGTTGAGCGCAAGGAAGGGGAGACAGACAGAGAAAAACAAATAGCTCCTACCTCATTCACAGTCCAATCGTCGAGTAAAAACTCAGACTGTCTCTCCAATGCTTTGTGCAACAGCACCAACAATAAATTCTGTAGTAAAGTCAGTAAGAAGAAGTACACAACAATATTACTCCTTGCACTCCCAATAAAGGTATAATATAACAGAAATCTCCTATCTGTATATATAAATAGGGATATGTTTCTATAGGGAAAGCAGAGACAGACAGAAGATAGAATATCTGAGTGAGAGGAACGGTTGAAAAGCCAAAGACAGGAGTTTTAGGGCGGTTGTCATATTCGGAGAGTCGCCGGAGAAGATTTCTTGTCGTGGAGTGTGGTGGTGGTTGTTGTTGATCTGTGAAAGAGATCTTGGCTCTTGCCAAGAAGAAAAAGGCTGGGAGCTGAATGGATTAACTGACTAAGCCAAGTGATGTGATAAAAACATTATTATAATAATACGGGCATGAATCTCACTTTCTCTCCGTCTGCTCCTTGAATCATTAACGAATGGACCACCACAAGGAATATGACGGAAATACACTCTTCATTACATTACATTAGGATTACATTAGTATATATGGCATGTAGCATTAAAACGATACGAGCAGAATAACGGGAGCAGTCAGACATAAGAAATAGCACTGTATCAAATGATCATCAAAACTCATTCGAGTGTCACCCCATCCCAAAGTCACCACCAGCACAACACTTTCCCCCATTCCTCCCTTACACACACTCAAATCTTACTCTAGTAATTACAAACCATCTAAACATCTAATATAACCACACTGTATTAGTCATACAAATTATAGCCAAGTATTCCATTATTACTACTACCATCATTTTCTTCATATAAGTATTTATGCCCAACAATATCTGTTCTTCATAATTTATTTCAAGCAAAATATGTTAACAACTTTTGGTAAATTGGAAAACTATTTCATGTGTAAATTGGCCTGAAATATAATATAATTCACAACTACATAATTCTATAATATTGTACAAATTATATTTTGCGGATTGCAAGAAAATCTTTATATGATTTTATTTACGTCCATTTTCTTCAAATTCAGAATTCAGTTGGATACATGTGTCTATGTAAGTATAAGTAGCTATATAAATACGAGTTGTTCAGTAACTATAATACGGTTTATATATGAAAATTACCAATAAATATTTAGTAGCTCGTATAATAAACGTAAACTTTAAGTAAGTATTTTGGAGGCAATAATTGGTAAGTAGTAGATATCAGTTTAATTAACTTTACTGCGTTCTCACATTTGTGACTAAGATGTAATCTGATTTTTGTATGCTTACAGTTTACATCGACGCATATAACCAGAAGAACTATTTTATTAACTGTAGTATAATATAGAGACTGAACTGATGTGTTTTGTGAGTGTCTACATATAATACGTATCACAGTGAGATGATGAGGGAGTATGACAGAGATTTCGCTCTATTAGTCGAATTCGTTTCGTTGGTTCTACTTGCTCATAAAATCCTTACAGTCTCATCACTTTATGCGCATTCAAGAAAATACGGATCTCACTCCCCTCGTCATTTCCTTCATTATATTCTCAACTTAACCTAGAAGCTAAACCCCGAGTCACAAGAACATTATCATAAAACCAGAAAATCTTTCGACTGTGCATTCACCAAGTTTCCTTTTACACATCTTTTATTATAGCATTTGTTGAATACAGTTAAATAGTAGCACCACATGATGATTCTATCAACACTTACATCCAACAAATAAAAATGTGGATTATTGTCAATGGTGCATCAAATAATAAAAATAGGCCAATAAATATTTAACACGATTTGTTACTATACACAATTTCTCAGCAAATGATATTATTCTCTCAATACAATGGTAAATGAACATCACAGTTGCAACAACATTCCTATTACTAATTGTCACAGTAGTAAAGCTATCCAGAATAAATAAAGCCACGAGCGTCATTACGTAATATTACGTAATGTTAATTTTATCCCCTCCCCTCTCCAACACGTTTTTTTTACTTTTTCTCCCATTTATTAAATGTCCAGTATTACTACTTACAACTAAGGAACTAAGATAACCTATTAATAAGAAAAGGTAGTCAAATAGTTATCTAATAGTATCAAAATCTCAAAAGATCAATTTTTCTATTTTTGCGATTTTGGCACCAAAAATGGAAATTGTTGTGGCAAATGTATCAAAATTGCATGGAATAATTAATTATTATTATTATTAATTGAGAAAAAATAAAAAAATGTTATTTTGAGATTTTGTGAACTATATTACACTACCTTTTCCCATGAATACGTTACCTTGGTATTACACTTAGGCATACCCCCTAATGTCAGTACGTCACATGTGCATGCTCCCTGGTTTGTGTTTGAAGTCATCTAGGTCTGTACTGTACTGTACTTATTTGTACAGAGTTTAGTTTTGCCTGCAGTGCAGCAAAGGCGAATAAAAGCAGATGGATTTGAAGTAGAAAGAGTTTGTATTGGGAAAGTATAAGAGCGCATTATGAAAAGGATGAGATGAAGAGGCTGGTGCTGTGAGAAAAAGTCCGTGGCTGCCGTGTGGAGTAAGTAAAATGCAGGAAGGTGGTTTATCCTTATTTTCTTGAGAGAAAGAGGAGAGGGAGGTTGATGTTGGTGGGAAAGAGGAGAAGGATTGGGCTGAGGTGGAGCAGAGTACAAGAATAAGAGGATTCGTGTGTGAAGGTGGGCATTGGTGAAAAGTTGAAAACTAATTTAAGTTGACTCGAAGACACTCGACTAAGGAGAATTTTCAAACTTCTACTAAATCCAAGGAAACAATTTCAAGTAAAGAATGAAGAAAGGATCGGGCTCATGTAACGTAAACGAGAGGCGGATATGGGACAGAGTCGTCGATCTCTTTGAACATAACTGCAGGGTGCCCCATTTCGCCTTTCTCTAAAGAATCACTCGTCTCTTTGATCGATGGACTTAAAATGATCCCGAAAATATCTGACGACTTGCTTTTCCGTGGCTGGTGTACTAAACACAATCTACTGCCTCTTTATTCCAATAGTCACTACCCACTCTGTTTTAAATTATCAACACACCAGTGTCCCTCAATCAACTTTTAGAAATATTTATCTAACATAACATTTTGAAGTTTAATATTGCACACATTATTAAGTAGCGCAAGCTACTTTATAACATTGGTCTCTACGTCTGTCTGCGACTGCTATAACTCCAGAACGGATAAACACAAATCGTTCAAACTTCTCATACGTGATCTCTGGGTCCCAGCAAACTTCAAGTTTACAAATGGGGCAAACCGGTCAACTCACTCATGACCTCGGGCCATTTTCTTGCGCTACTTTATTACATCCGTTTTGAATGGTTTATTTCCTGTATGATTTGAAACAATACTAAAAAAGATTTTACACACATTTTCCTCAAAATAATGTTTGTGTAAAATCCGCATTTTTGTAATCTATGTACATAATATATAAAGCGTCAAAAATATTTCTGGATTTTAAATGCATATCAGATTGAATTGCTAAAAAATGGAAATGAACAAATATGCAGGGGACTTGGTGGGGGTTGCCTACTATTTATAAATCATTTGTTTATAGACCGTTTATAGAATCCTCAAAGGGAAACAACAGTCTTGCCCAGTGTCATAGATACATATAAGTAGGTACCTTAATTATTTTTCAATTATGACTTTGTGTTAGCTTAGACAGAAAGACTTATTGTTAGTACTTATCTTACGATAGTGTTCAGGTTGTTCTAAGGTTGTTCAATTTAGTTCTATAGGTTTCCTACCTATATCACTTCCACACTGTCCTTGATACTAATTAGTCAGACTAATCCCTTGATATTATGGTAATCACGAAGAAACGTCAAATCTCAAGTTCATAGACATTTCTTGGTAGGCAGAAGAGAGTTTTCGAGATTCGAGTCTATAAGACATTGACTCACCAGCGGCACTATTACATCATAGACTGTGGCATTGAACAAGTGAGATATATCCATTTGCCATATTGTTATGTGTATTTGTAAATATATGGTATGTTGGTAATATATTTATAGTAAGGTCATACATATATTGCAGTAGCGGGCATTATCATCTGACTTATTGGCTAGGTCAAAAGATTTTCAAAAGGATCGTCCTCTGTATAGATCTTTAGAAGCAACTAGAGGTTATACCGTTGACATTAGCACAGCTTTTCATTTCTGTTCCTTTACTGCGGTTTCCCTTTCTTTTCCTTTCGGAAAATGAAGGAAACGGAGAAGCACAGAAGGGGAATTTGCCATACGGCATGGCCATACCTACTTTGCTCAACGTATTAATAACCAGAAGAAATATCGTGTACCGTAATTTGTTATTGTATCTACACAACATCACTTTTCTACCAAACCTGTATTTACTCCTATATTAGAACGTAAGTCTTATTAAGAAGCATGGAATAGTAAACTAATGAAAATACTGTGAGATGAAAGTAATTTTTTAAACTTTTAATTAAAACTTATTAGGTACCACAAAATTATTGATTTTTGATGTAAAATTGAAGACATTCTTATATTTATAGGTATTCTTGTGTTAAGTATATCTAGTATGTTAGAAACTAATACGTTTTTTATATTATTACTGTGTCGAAATGGCATGAGCTATAAATGTAACAAAATAACATATTTTAATATTTCTTGTGCGTACACAATTTCCAAACACTTTGAAATTAAGAACAACTACAGATATCTGCAAGTATTCTTGTTTTTAAAATGACTTGCATGAACATTTCAATATTTAATACTTAATATGAGTGTTTCAATAAATAATGTATTTGTGTATTGTGTTTGGCTTTCTCGATACTCGTTAGATGTCTGTCTCACAAGGAGAGAAAGGAGTTTGGGTGGAAAATGTTGCCAGTGCAATGTAGTATTTAAATGTTGGGAAAGTGAAGTAGGTTATACAAGGTGGAAATGAATGTGTGAAAAGTAGTGAGACTATATAACCCTGGCAGTCATCCACCTGTCTCCTGTACAGAGTTGATAAGTATATCTGTAAATGCCAGGATAATATGTTTGTACAAAGACTCTGCAGCCTAATCCGACCACACACTGTGCTAGGTAGCCTGAGAGGGCTTTAGTAAGTGTCTAATCCACCTATAAGAAAGTTTGGATACATTTGTGTGTATGAACATGAAAGACATTCATGTAGGCGCTTCTTGTTCATCAAGAATGAATGACTGCAGCTGCCGCTTGTGCTTTCTCCGTTTCATGTGTACGCAGAGAATTATATGAACGCCACGACTCTATATCTCTAATCTGGCTCTGCTGTGCACACACGGCAGGCTTTATCATCTTGATTCTTTGACTTCCTCCTTTCCCTATCAACTTTCTAGCAACTCAAATGAACTTTCTTGAACACGAGGATTCACAGACCTACACAAAAGCCAACACAGGCCACACTTGAAAAGGATCAAGTCTTAAGCTTTCTCAAGTCAATTCGATGAGGGCTTTTCTCGTCAATTGTCAATTGCAATATTGTCTCATGGCATTTACAAATACACTGCCACCATAAGCCATCAAATACTTCTCACAGAGTGTGTTACAATCACTCAAACATTCATACCAGTCACTACTGACACGCACAATACATCAAAACACCGCAACCTAATTCTACAACTCTGTAAATAGTAAACCCATCCAGGCACATCGTGTTCATACATTTCAAACACCAATCCAGAACGTTATGAGGAAAGTTAAAAAATTAAGCGGAGAGAAATATTATGACTCTGCGGTACTGAATCAGAATTCATTTAGATCTACATATACATAAAACGCCTTACTAAATGTAAGGAACAGTTTACATTGAACATGAGTATTCATCAAGTGCTATACGAAGATATTGATGATACGTTGTATCTGTGTGTACAAATCGAAATAAAACTTAATTCACATTTGCAAAAATCTTTGCTACATGAAAGCCAACATTTTGTGAATCGCGTTTAGAAAATGTTCGTGAAAGAAAATTTCAAGTATACTGTCTAACAAATTCAACAGGTAGATTATAATTATTGTGGAATTTAATAATCATTAGTTAATTAGAATCGCCGATTTCTCTCAATCTTATCTACTCCATTTTAAAAAAAGTTGAGCAAAATAAAAATCAGTGAAACCCCAAAACGTCAAATAATCATTGACATATTTATTTACCTGCTCAAAAAATGTCTTCGATAACAAATGTTCATGTCAATGTGCAACAAATATATTACTATCGCTGTGGCTGTAATTTACATGTAGTGCTATTTTGACAAGAGTGAGGCAGGTTGTGGTTAATTAGTGTTAGAGATTATTTCGTTCAGTGCTTTTATGGAAAAGGCAGTCAGACATTTCTGCGTACTGCAGTATTAACATAAGTAGAGGTCCACATTTAGATATATGAATGGAAAATGGAAATTGCATTGGGTGTAGCCTGTTGGTATTTGGAGTCGACTTTTGTATGTCTCGTCTTTTGTTCCTGGATGTTTTATTTACTCACACACACAACATGACATAAGTTTGCTCTGGTTGGGTTTCACATTGGGATGGACGCATTGTTGTTCCTGCTTAAAGTGCTTATATCTTTGGACTCAGTTTGTTCAGAGTTGAAAAGATGTGAAAGTGGAACATGAACAACAATACCGTTTGTGTATAAGTCGGAGGACTCTTTTCATCTGCCTTCCCTTTGTATCAGTATCTCCCACTTCGTCTGTGTCCTATCTCCACCACATTGCATTGACCGGGTTGTGTGTGTCCTACTGCTTCTCCAACATTATACGTCCTACAAAAGCATGTGAATTGTCCTTCGTGTTTGTCAGAAGTAGAAAGACTTGTGTGAGAGCATTGCTTGGTGTTTACACAAGATATGCGCTAATGGTGAGGTGGGACGGGACACACACAACAAAAGTGAAATAGTTAGGTTAAGAGTTAGGAGCATTGTATACATAAACTAGTAATAGCAAGTTGTACACAATGATATAAGAGACGTCCACGTGCAAGACGGCAAAGCGGGCTATGGTTGGTTGCAGGGACTTGTAGTGCCTTCCAGAAAAATTTCTTCCGTATGAAATAGTAATATGCGATTTTTGCGAGTGAAAGTAGTAGCTTTGGTGAATGGCGGTGGTGTTGTATAGCAAGTTTATTTTCTATTTTGCTTTTCACAGAGAGAGAGAGAGAGAGGAACCTTTTTGAACGTAGTGCAAATGTGGCAGTCTCTTAAGGCACAGAGAAACTTTGCACAAACTTTGACACTATTATGTTCTACAATACAAATCCACTTCCTACCACCACCATTGTCAGCAATACGGATACAGATACGTTCTGTTTGTATACACAGGTTTGTACGTTGGCATTGGGCTATTTACCCGGCATTGTGCTCTTGTCGCTCGCTTTATCTATTGTATCAGTTTGTGCTCTACAAAACCATTTCAGCTCCGACAATAAACAACCAGGGTTTGCGGATGTCGCGTATTATGTTCTTTGCACTCAACCCACAATTGTCTCACAGTTGCACTCGTAACAATTAGCTTAACACTAATAACTTCATGATTATCCCTGAATTCACAAAATTTGCAGCATGCACAGTGAATTAACGTTGTGAAAATTTTTGCAAACGTTACAATTTACAATTACTCTGATAGTACAATCGCCTTACTACATTTAGTAATTATAAACCTAAATCCGGATTTTGTGTATCCTGTGTCATTTATTTTTTGATGGGTATTGTAGTACCTATTGCTGTAGTATATCACTATACTAGATAAATACCATGCGTCCTCCCACAAAGAAGATTGAAACACAGCATAAATATTTTATACATAAATTTAATTAGTGGCATTTCTTCCTAGTATGCTATTTGCAAGCGTGACTATGAAATGAGTGACACAGATTCTACACAAATAGACCGATAGCCTGATTCAACGAAGATTTGCAAGTTTACATTTGAGATTTACAGATAGAACACTTATGCGATATAGTCATACAGATAAATAAGTAACATTCGTTAACATTTTCATGAATTATGCAAGTAAATGGCGCAAAGGAGAGTCATTAGTTTATAATTACGGTGTGACAAAGCAGAAAGGTGGAGAACTACAATTAATAAAATATAATCGCGAGAATTCTGTGTATGTGTGAGTCATGTGCAAATGTAAATACGCAGTTTAGCTACGCAAAATACTTTCGGAGAAGAAACAAACAAGAATGGAAGTATGTAGTCTGCCAGAAATTATTGTCGCACATGGAGTGTTACTTTTTCCTAACTTTCTCTTGGCCTAATTTTTCACAGTTCTGGGAAGCACCAAAGTTGGACAAAGCAAACATATGCTGTAGGATGCTACACTGGGTTTGAAATGCATGTAAAGCAAAAGCCGTTAGAGCGAAAGTACTAGAACTTTATTAAAAATGGAATAATTTGGAGTATATGGATGGGTCATATAGTAAAAGTTTGGAGAGGTGCTCGGGATCGACACTGCCAATATTATTAGGCATTCCTCTCTATACACAGGGCATGGAGCAGGAGCATAATAAAATAAGTTTATTGTGCTGACTCTTGTGCTATGATTAGATTCTGCTATAAGTGGGTTCATTGAAAGGACTGTGTTGTTTTTGTTTGCATCTTGGGCTTTGTTTCCCATTCGCCGCTAGATTTATGAATAATAGTGAACTGAGAGAGCGAGTGGCTGTTTTAGTACCTGTGCGAATGGAGATGGCGATGATGATGATGAGAAGGTCGTTAATGAGAAGAGATGAAAGATGATCTGATTCGAGATGAAATGAAAGGGAAAGCAAACCCGTGTGCTGCTCCTTCCTCTCGATCTCTTTCTCCCAGACAGTCCCCCATTTACGTTCAATTTACGAGTGAACTGAAAAAACGTGCAGTTTTATTAGAACCTACGGGAATACTAGCAGTGGAGTCATCTTAGCCCTCCAAGTTGTTACATGACACACACAGAGATAGGAGGGAAGCCTCTACGTCTTTCGTCGTTATGTTTGCTACAAGAACGCAGTCGTGGTCCCTTCTTCTTGCTAATCTTGGCGTGTGCTCTCCTTCTATTCAGATATAGCCAACCATTATTAAGATGAGATGAAACTAACTAAACAGAAAGTGCGGAAAAGTTATGAAAGTCTCCTTTTGTTTGCATCTCGTCGATGGCAGAGTGAGAGAAAGTGAGTCAAGACACTAACGACACAAACGACCCGAAACAAAGTCGAGCCAACCAACCAAGTGACGACGTCTCTTTCAACAGATTTGCAATATTGTCTTAAGACATCGTAAACTATTGCAATATGCTTATTTATCATGTCAACTCTGCTTGATTCATTCTCTCTACCTCAGAGGGTCATATTCGTACCATGAAATTTAATACGAACATTGTCTGTCTCTGTCTCTCTCTCTCACCCTGTGTCTTCACCGGATCTGGGAGTTCTGACCTGCTGTTAGAAAAGACACGGTGCTACCTTTATGTCGGTGTGTGGGTTGCACTGTGAAGAAGGCTATTTCGGGTTTTATTTTCACGTTGGAGTATTAAGTACACAAACTCATCAGTTATTCATGTTCTTGTCGTCACAGAGTTTGAGATAATAAGCTGGCCTGCTCTCATGCCGACCTTAATAAAATATCCCTTGCATTCCTGTCCACCCACACAACAACTCCTATAATACTTGTATCTAAGTAATTTCTACAGATACCTTCTGAAGACACTGAAGTGAGAAAATTTTGAGTGCACAAACAGAAGATTGCTTACTTGTCAAGAAAAGGAGCAGAGGTAAACGTATTCCTCTTATAACACCTAAAACTAAATTTCTGAATCTTTTTCATAAATAAACATGCTAAATTTAAATGAACCGTAAAGTTTACGACGAAGGTTATGTGATCCTTCAGTTCAGGTTCCGTTTAAGTGTCCACTAATTGGGCGTGGAGTACAATGCACCAATGCAAAAGATTTACTTTCACAACTTTTACCTTGAAGTTCTCTTTGGCTAACTTTCCTAATGAAGAATTTCTACAGTACTTTTACCAAACTGCAATACACCGGATTTTAAGTTTAATATATTGTTTCCGCTATATGCATTTTAAAAATTTATTTTCAGTCAGATTTTTAAGTGCACGATCACCTACCAAGCTTGCTGACATAAGTTCACCGCCCTTCAAACCAGGGTGAGTTTGGTATTTGTGGAAAGGACCGGGTATTTTTGTTCGGTAGTTAATAGGAAAGAGACAGCGGAGATTGGAGAAGACGTTGGTGAAATACCAAAGAGAATTAGAATTTTGGCAGGAGGAACTGGATGGCAACATACTTTTATTAGTGTCGAGTCATTTTCGTAGCCTTCAAGGTCATAGCCACATAACATTATTCGCTCAGGTTGAATCCCTCTTGCTAGAGGCAATTTTAAATTCAAAGTGCCGTGCAGAGAGACATAAGAGTAAGGCGGACGCTCGGGGCTAATTAACTTGTGCCGGTTAATATTGTAGGTAATAGAAAGGAGTCTTCCCGAGTCTTATCCTCCTATTGCTCTCCTCCGTTCTACTTCTTCCTCCTTTAGCTACCCATGCATATGCAACGTTTCGGAACAGATGGCTATGGTCTTAATATTAGACACACCACGACCCGAGAAAGACTTTTGGTAGGTGAGGTGGCAGAGGAAGTCTGGAATTTCATGAGACGATGTCTTGGAGAGATTTGGAAATATGACAGGGCAAGGCAAATGGAAAATTTGTAGAGGCTGAGACGCATTCAGGGACGATGCGAAACAAACAAGAAAGAGGTACTCACTCTGAGTGCAGTCTGCCTGCACGTACCCTGCAAACTCCATTGCTTGTTCAAGAATGAGAGGACATCAATTTTCTTAGCTTGATGGGCTTTTATGAAAGGGTAGAGAACTGAAGTCGAACCAAAACCGATTCTGACTTGTAACGCGTCCGGACCAACAACGACACAAAATCTCATATTTCAAAATGTCATAGTTCTGGCAAAGTTTCCAACTCAACTAGCATAACTTCCTCCTGTAATTCCACATTTAAACTTGCATTTGTCTTGTCATCAGGAATTTAACTCACTAGGTACTCGCCAACATTCTATCTTTAATAGCATCTTGCACACAATTCCCAATTCAAAATAAATATCCGCATTATTTTTCAACCTGCGCGCTTTCACCTGGAAAATAATATGAATTTTGCTATACTATACCACGAAACGTCTCTATACACTTTTAAAATTATATTTTGAGTTTTTTGAAAGTGTCATTTTCACTTTGGAGACCGTAATATCTGTAATTGTTTCTGTAGTGTGTTGGGTGCATTATTAATTGTTGAGTTTATTTGTTTCGGTGTAGGTGCTCTTGAACGGAAGAAAAAATAATATTCAGAGAGAGTGAGAGGTGCGATGTTTGTGCACACGACTACTGCCATAGAGTACCCATATACAGCGGCATTACTAGTTGTAGCGTTATTTGATGGTGTGCCGAGTCAGAGAGAGAGAGACTTGAGCGTAGACACCGAATCCATGGAGAAAGCAAGGAAGTTATTAGAATTTGTTATTAGGAAGTAGGAGAGACAGAAGAGTGGAGGGATAGGCGAGCAGTGAAGTTGAAAATGGTATTTGGTTGAATTTGGATTAGAGTTAGTTTTGGTGTGAGTGGAGTCAAGTCATGCTACTTTGGACTAGTGTGCTACGAGTGCTAAATATATATAGAGAGATACTTTCTGTTTTCTGTTGTACTTTGAAATATTTGAATAATGCAACTTTAATAGCTAAATGCAAAAGCAGATGGGAAACAAACATAAACTAAACAAGCAAAGTTTTCCAGCCAACAATGTTTCCTTTTCCCGTATCAATGGCTGAGAATGGGAACATTACTTTCTGCTTGTTGTGTGTCTCTCTTGTTCTCAGACTCTGACTTTCTCTTGTGTATTCGAAAAGTCAAAACAACTCAAGTCAAGTAAACGAATAATTTACGATGGTTTTGTTTTCCATACACTTCACTATACTCCACCACCGCTACTACTTTACTCACAAAAGGAACCAAGTGTGACTCGCTGCCAGAACTTGAGCAAATTGCTATAACTGCAAACTGTCTACGCGGGAAAATATAGAAATTCATTTTCATACCAGACGCAAACAAACAAAACTAACCTTATTAGCAAATGTCTTCTGTGCAATCCCCATACTCACTTACGAGCACGCATAATCCCAAACCGCAAACATTTTTTCTTACTTTATGCAACTCTTTTTCAATGCTGTGTACTTTGCTGCGTTCCAATTTAATACACACTGCCAGATCTTCAGCCTCACCTAAAACTTCATGAAATGCTCAACTAACATGTTGCTAGTAATGAAAATTCACTCTCGCAATGAAACTTATATGCGAATACTTTTTCTGTGTGTCTGTCGGCTCTGATTCATTCAATGTGTGTTTGTACTATGAGTACTTCTGCATGTAAATATTGCTCTGGCGTATCAGACACACTACTGCCTGTGAGCAATTAAAATGAAAATGAAAATTAGATTACAATGAAAATTCACATAACATGAAAGCCACATGTGAACATACATAATTTTTTTAAAAAGCACAAACAATCTTCATGTACAGTGTTTTGCGGTGTGAGTCTACTTTGACGCCTTACTCTCGTTCTGCTCATTTAAAATTCTGTCGATGTCAGTTAAATCCGTTAATTATACCTAATTTACTTAGTTGGTTTTGAAATTATTATGATCTAATGTATTATCCAATTTGAAGTCATTCAAATCAGAAACATGTTGTTCTTAATTCCATTTTTGCTTACGAAACTTTTTTAAATCCGTTTACCAATGTTTTATTAATTACCAGCAGATACTATATTATATTTACACATATTGTAAAGAAAGAAAAGCTAGAAAATTTGTATGTTTTATGTGTTTAAAATCATCTCATTGCATTGACCTGTTTTCTTCATCAACTCCATAGAATACGGATGAATTCGTTTCCGAAGCATTTAATTCTACTAGTAATTCCCAACTATAGAAGTTTTTATTTTATTCTTGGGTATTATTACATTATTATAAAAAAGCAGATAACATGCTACATGGCAATTGGACGTGTATGTGAAGAATATTAGGTATAGGATTAGGAGTTAGTTAATGAGAAATGTGGGTTGCGTAACAAAGGAGGAGTAGGAGGATTGGAAGAATACAAGTTGGAAACGGACGAGTTGGACTATTTGACTTTGTCTGGTTGTGTCTTGTGGAATGAAATTTATCCCAATTAAAGTTTTAAAGTATCCCGAGAGAGTGTAAATAACAAACGAGAGTTTTTCCCCTTCATTCCTTCATTTGTCTTGAGAGTCAAAGGAGCCAACGCCAACTCCATCACTTTTACTACGTTTCTTCGTTTTCCCTTCGTTTTCCGTCGCTCCTCAAATGAAATTCATCCCAAGCTGTAGAAAGTGAAAAGCTTATTTCAAATGGAGAAGCAACGATAGTCGTATAGAGTAGCAGTAAAGCTCATCTTATCAATTCAACCTGACTGAGTGACTCAAATTCTACTTCAATTTGATATGAACGTGAAAGTAGCATTCGTTGATGACACTACATAACAGCCATCTAAAACAAATTGAAATGCACCTATAATATAACACAGAATATTCATCCCATTGTTTCTAAGTCGAAATAAACTTTAAGCCTAAGAGGTTTAAATATAATTTCAACACCTTTCTCATCCATTCGGAGACAAATATGAAGACGACATATCCAAAAAATAATGCTCATTGAAAAGAAGCAGCAACTTACAAAGATTGAATCAAAAACACAATTTCAGTTTTAGTCATCTACAGGGGCACATCTTTGAGTGTGGAAAATCTTGCGAATACATCCGTCAAAACTAATGAGTGCCGTGGAAATGACATTCTCAAATGTGCGTTAGCATTAAATCCCATAGGTTGTTACAGACAGCAAAAGCATCAAAGGGGAAAAAAGTCTTAGAGAAGCAATTGCTTAATTTATTTATTCATTTATATTATTTCTACAGAGAGTCGTAGCATGCGCTTTAATTCCACATTGTTTTTCTCAAACTAACTTTAACGAACAACTTGGAAGTTTATAATATTTATAATAATTTTGGCTACTCAGAGCCAAAAAATGAACAGAGGGAAGACGCAAAATAATATTTCATTCTTAATACAACGAGGGTGAGATTTTTTCATCTGTTTTTGTATTATTACTTGACAAAGAGTTTCTTTCTGGCTTAATCTGACGCAATAAAAATTGAAATCAGGATTAGGTTTGAAGAGAAATTCAGACTGGGGAATGGGAAGGCTATACCATAATATAATAATACACACATCCGAAGGCGAAGGTGAGATTTAAGTATGCGAAAGTAAAAGTCAACTAAAAGTAGGAGTAATAAGGGAAATATCATTAACTGCTCTATATGCAGCAGGGGTTTTATTTTCCAACACATACACATGTACCCGTATAGAAGATAATAGGCGTGTGAGAGAGGAACGGGAGTCTACGTCTTCAACTCGCGAGAATAACTAAAAGAAGGGGATGAGTTGAGTTGAGTAAGTTAGTTCATTCTAATCTTTCAAGTTTAATTCTTTCGGCGGGCCATGCGGAGTGTTTGGGTCGGAGAAGGAGAGGTACAGCCTACCTTGTGTGCCCTACACTGTGTGTATTATGGTTCCCAATGTTGTTTTACGGAGCTAAGGAGAGTTTCACCCTCTTGGCAAAGAAAAAGTCGTAAAAACTTGAGGACTCGTAAAGAAAAGGAGGAATTTCTCTGCGGAGGCTCATAAGGGAAGTGGGAAATTCACAACAATGCAATCTCATCCATAAAGTGGATGTAGTGTACCTAATGTAATGTAATGTGATGCATAGCAAAAGGAAGGAGAGCAGGAGAAGTAATAGCAATGCAAAAGCAACTCTCCATTGCTCCGCTATTACTGCATACGACTAGCCAACGGAGCACCCGAATTACGGGAGACTCTGAGACACAAGAACACAACGCCAAAACTAAAATTCAAGTCTCACTCTTCTGTTCACTGATAGCCCATTTATTTCATTATGGACTTTTACACTCTAGCAAATGAAATCTTGATTTTTTATGCCACCTTCATTTTCATTGCATAGCAAACGCAGTCAGCAAATCAACTCGACTCACATCACAATACAAATATTGTGCCCTTACAGCTTTACAACTATTATAGTTATGTACCTATACACATTTACATCCGTAAACACTCCTCTCCACCTTTACATCCACACATGCAGAAAAACAGCCTTATAATAACTGAACTCAACACTTCGCTCGAGCTGTATTTACTATTTGTGCCACCCGCTTCGTCCTGTATTCATTTACACGTAAAATATCAGACTACAACGTTTTCGCGTAAGTAAACTTTAGAGAACGTATACGAGAGGAACAATAAGAACAAGGCTCAAGGCACACTACCAGCTACATCTCAGCTTTTGATGATGTGATGTGATTTGATTTTTGAGTATGTAGGAATGCTGAATGCGAATGTGTGAATGTAAATTCTAAGTGGAGGAGTGAAAATGATTCCTTGCACTACGTGTACAGCTTTCCTCTTGAACCGCCAAGGTTACTATTCCGTAGACTCAAATAGTTTTATACTCGCATCTCCAACTTACAGGCAAATATAATTTCGAGCCCGGACCCAGAAGCGTTGAAATTATACACATGTAGTAGTTTCACTTTCTACATGGTAAGATTATATTTCTACGTGTGGATATAATATAAAGAGAGAGAGAGAGAGAGAGAGGAATATTGTGGGGTTGAAGGAGCGACACAGATCTGTGTATGGTGTGTAGGTCGTAGGAAGGAAAGCAACTCCGTTCCTTTCGCTAAACAAAGAGCAAGGCTCATGCATACAAATGGCAGAGTTTGCAATAAGCACGCTAATAAAATAATTGATTTCAATCTGATTGGATTCCAGTGGAATTGAAAGAGTCCAGATAGTCGAGGCTGCAAAGCGAGAGTCTACATTGGTCTTAGCGATTTGCAGGAGGTAGCTTTGTAGCCGGGCGACTTTAATAGAATATAGCGACGACGACGACCTTATGCACACAAGCAGCCCAGTGGCAAAGCAAGGGTTATGTCCTCCATGAAGGTAGGATCAATTCTGCAGAGCGATGCAATGTAGATGGATACAAAGTCCGGTATTTCTTACATATAAGGCAGCTTTGCTCTACTAAGTGGTATTACTTATATCTCTCCAAGTATTTATTCCTTCTTCATTCTCTCCTCTCTGTCTTCGTATTGAATTCAAAGAAAAGGCATTGCACGTAGAGCCGGAAACCCTATTAATTCGACACCAAAATCCCTGGAAACGTGTTTCGCTCCTCGAATATCCAAATTACATTTAGCGCTGTAAACCATTCCGTTATTAGACTCACTTACTTACTTAGCATTTAGTAGAGGAGCAGCAGTATGTACTGGAGGTAGTGGAGTGCCATACCAATCAAGGTAAGTCACTTGGCAGCCAAAGGCTACACTTCCCATACCCTCCCGCTACAGCTACACGAAGAAATCTAAAATGCTGACTGAATTCAAGTGCTTCCACATACCTTACCATCCCCACTACACATTAGCGCACAGTAGCACTAAGCAGTTTAGTGCAAATTCCTTTTATCCTATTTATTTTCAAGTATTATCACACTACATAATAAATTGGGCAGGCGAACGTGCAAGTATGAAGTATGAAACAGAGGGTCCAATGAATACCGAAAATAATTAGCTACGTTACGGACTCTGTACTTGAGAAATACGTACAAAGTGCAGATACATGAATATACGCGCTCAATAAGCCAAAACACAAAGACTCGCAATAGGTATCTCTATACGACTATGTACAATAATCGAATGATCTTCATTTGATTTGCCTTGCTGTGATTTCAGTTTTATGACTGTGCTTTCTGTATTACGATATTCATTCCAATTTCTTCAGGAGCGGAATGATGGTTGTTATAATGTACTCTGTGCAGTGTGGATCTGAATGGCCACTAACTTTTAACAGAGAATTCTAAACTTGGAGAATGGCAATGCAAGAGAAAAGTATTACGAAACATTTGTATACGCATGAGGCTTCTGCATGTGCGAGTAAAAAAGTCACGTAAGTAAATGACTGTTGGATGGCAGTATTTGTATTATTAGCATTAGCAGCACTTTTCCCGATTCCAATCACAATCACAATAACATGGCAATTGAGCCGGGAGTCTCATGCAGATGGCAACATGAAACAAATGAAGTGTCTCTCTCTCTCTTTCTTTCTTCTTTTTCCCTGTCTACTGTACCAGACTTGTATGCAGTTGTATTACTTGCAGTCCATCGTGGGGAAGACGCTATTACTATTACGACGACTACTACTTCCCGTAGTCGTTGTAGTGTTCTCACTTGATGGCTAATGTCATCAAACTCCCAATCAGTTCAATAATGAGAAGGAAAGCAAGCAGTTGTCTCGTCCTAGTATGTAATGTACCCTACTGCTAAAAATGTATTATTTCCACAAGTCACCGAAACACCGAGGAGACCCTATACAATTTTAGTGTGATTTTCCTCACACAACACTAACATAACGTCATGACAATATGTAGCTTATAATGGGATATACCTATCCATGTACATATTTATACTAGTCTTACTAATATTATATAGATACCTAATACAGGAAAAGTGTAGGGCAGCGTCCCTGTACATTACGTATAGACGAAGATAAAGTTTGGGCATGGACAGGGATGTGGATGGAAGACACAGGTCGCACAGTCACATCATGATGTCTTATCATTGGGACAGAAAATCGAAAAGCATTTATTATAAGTAATATAAAAGTAGGGAGGATATGTGTGCTACAATTATTACTGGGTCCGGTATATTTAATTCCCATGGTAAACTGATGGTGAGTTTTTAGGAGTAGGAAAACGTATGCACGCGGTATTTATGTGTCTGTGTGTTTATGGCGAAGATGGTGATGATAATAATCACGCTGTTTGGGATAATACAAATAGTTGAGTCCGGCAGTAGTGTGTCTTCCATTGTAATGCCACAGTGACGGTTGTGTATTAAGTTTAAGGGGAAAAGAGTGTTTTGTGTGTGCAAAAGTAATCAAATGAAATGAAATCAGGAGTGGAGGAGCATTGTGAGTACGGCGAGCAGGAGCGAGTGAAGAAACAAGAAATGTGTTTGTAGAGGGAATGGGAAATGGCATCTAATCGAATCTTTCCATCCATTCCATAACAACAAAGCAGACATGAGACTCCTTTCTTCCACATCAAATCACATCAAACGACTTTTTTCTTAATAACACTTACCTATATCAGCACAAGGCAGGAAGGAAGGAAGGAAATCGTGTTGATCGGCTTCATTCTTACTTACACACTTTTTGTATCTCTTTTGTCTCTCTGTCTCTATTCACAACGTCCATCCCATGAACACGCACTTATTTCATGTCTCTCCTCAATAATTCCTTTTCCTCACTTTCAGACTGTCGCTTCTTCACCTTTCTCTCACTTTCCTCCATTTACCTTCTCAACTATATTTCCCATATTCTCTATGCTTATCCCAGTGTCCACACAAAACCCAGTCTCGAACTGTGTGACTTTAAAAACAGATGAGACATAATGTGCAGTTGGAAATATTATTCTTGACTGTTATTTGTATGTCTCTATACTAATCATAAATAAACCATTTATAACGGTGCAAGCAAGTAACCAAGTGAAGAGTGACACTGCGCTGTGTTGTGAACTATGACACGGTAACATTAACTGGGACATGACTACATCCACTGTATGTTATTAGTACTAGTAGTAGGCTACACGTATTAACAATAATAATGATTTATAGAAATATTCAAATACTATTGGTCTCCCAGTTCAAAAGTTTGCGATCTTTGCTTTCAAACGTAAGTGAAATTTGCATAACAGTATTTAAAATATATTGACTATTTGAGGTTGTACTGAGACCGTAATCTTTCTAAAAGGTCAAAGTTCATAAAGGAGTTGACCGATTAACCCCATTTTCGAATTTAACCTCACATAGGTCCTCGCCAGTACATGTACCTTTAATTCAAATATATCAACTCGGACAGCTTTGGTATTTCTATAAAGCAACTTCGTTACTTAATAACTTCGTTACTTAATAAAGGGCAGAGTTAAATCATTCTTATTTTGAACATCTCTCCGATAATTGGTTTCGTTAGGTATGGACATGTTTCCACAACCACTATAAACAAACACATGCAAACAAAAATATGCTGTATAATACATTTTAATCGTGAGTCTACCATAAATACACTATTGCAAAATAGTACTGTTTTACATTATTTTATTCCATTCGGTTGGGTGTGAGAATAATATGACCTGGATAATTCTTCATTGTTATTATATAAATCGGTGGAGTCAATCGGCCAACTCCTTCGTGACCTTTGACTTTTTAATGACATCTCCCTGTTAATACAGCCTAAAATACACATTTTATTCTGAATATATTGCTACACATATTGCTATGTGAATTCTAATTATATTTGAAATGTGAAAACCGCCATATATTTAAATATTCAGAGGATGAGTATTTAAATTTTAAAAATAAATATAGTCAGAGTCAAAGTAGGCATACTTCTACTAACAGTGGGTGTGCTGATGTCACTGTTAATAAAAACATGTCGTAGTTCACCACATCGTGTCACCTGTTTTATACGATACTTTATTCAACCGTTTTGAATGGTTCATTTATTAAGTATCGTGAGATACTTGTATAAGAATGGGTTTTACGTCTAGACAAACTACTGCGTTAATACAGCATCAACAACACACTACAGTTTAAATACTGCTCTGTGAATTATACTTCGGTTTGAAAGAGAAGTGCGCCAACTTTTGAATTGGAAGAGAGA